>CM068300.1:53552293-53573912 GCA_034768395.1 Linum lewisii | reverse complement strand
AAAATACAAAAACACATATTCAGTGGCCTGATGACACACCAGAAACAGCCAGTCATGACAGAATGAATGGTGAGTGAGTGGTGACATCAAATCAATTAATCAAAGTATACCTGGGGATTACGTTCCACTTCTTTCAATTCCCATGTTCTTTCTTTTTCTAATGATAATAAGCCATAAAAAACCAGTAGATCTAAATTCAAATTCCTCTGCTTTTACAGGTTTGACACCTTGTATGGCACTGTATATGAAGAAGGAACACGACTGGCACTGCCACTCATCATAATTCATAAAACAGCAGCAACCAAATTATAGTCATTGACTCGTAGTTGTGATTTCCCTTTTGTGGTGCAGAAGTGAACATATATTTATACATCTACTGTTACTGGAAGAACTGATGAACTACAAGTTACAGGGGGAAGAACCCTTAAAAATGAAAAAAGTAAGAAGCGAGGATGGAGCCTAATTAGGTAAAAGAAAGAAGTAATTAAGAAGCAGCAGCCTAAGTCAAATAACATATATCTACACATTTATTTGATCCCCTTCAAATTCCAAATATCATCAATGTCCCAACCCACATTAGCAGCATCAGCAGCATCATCTCCTCCTACGATGAAATCATCATCTTCATCATCAACCAAATAGTTCTCCACATCCCAAATAGGAAGCCAAACAGAACCCCACCACATTTGCTCATAATCATTCACTACTCCACCACAGTTATTGTAGTAGTACTCCCTCACAGCAGCAGCCGCCTCCTCTTCCTCCCTCTGCTCCACCACCACGGCAGCCGCCAGACCACTAATAGCAGCGGTTCTTATGATGCTAGTGTCGGCCTCTGCATCTGGATGAGCAGGATTAAGGTCCGGTCTAGGGTTTTCAGCTGCAGCTGCATTGGCCGCCATCAGAATCTTACCCTTCTTTCCACCAGCAGTAGCCTTGTTCTGCGCCCTCCCGGAAGTATCCCCATTAATACTCCTTACCCTTTTCATGAATGATGTTAGTAGTACTAGTAGTAGTAAAATGGAAAGGACGAAAGGAAAAGAGAAATGAAGCTTGAGGGGGGTAACTACTAGGTTGAGTCCCTTATATCTATACAATTTGAATTCAAATTTAAAACAGAGAGAGAGAGAAGTGAGAACTTAGAAGGCTGGCTGTGGCCGGCCGGTATTGACTATTCAGAATGTGGATACGGTGTATGGAAGTATTAGTGGTGGTGGGCAATTGGGCATATTATACTTTTGTCCACACTCTCTATCTCAAGCCTCTCCTCAACTACACAGACCGATGCGTGTCGACGCCACCGGATATTTTTGGACAAACTCTGGCCCTCTTTTTATTATTCATTAATAGACTCATAGTAAAGCTAATATTATGTGTGGATGTTAACTTGGACAGTGCCAATGGCCAACTTGACCACGTTCCACTTTTCCCATGTTGTGAGATTTCAGGGATCCTATTTCTTTGGATTGGATACTTGTATCGAATGAAATGAAATGAAATCTTCTCTCTTCTTTTGTACGTCATTCGTACAAGTTGATGGATTGTCGGCGACCTACCGGAGGCTTTTATTTTATAAATCACCCACTTATTTTGTATTTGTGTTTGGGAACTAGTAAGTATAATTTAATTTAGGTTATGCGAATGAGCCGAGAAAAGATGCGGCTGAGTTTGGTAGATGCAAACTCCAAAGGGCAGCCGCCGCCGTTATCATTCTTAATATAATATATAATATGTATATAGATGACGAACAAGGAGAAAACGTAGTGCGTGGAGGCTTCCAAATGAATGAAGCAGAGGCCACAGAGCGCAGGTTGAGGTTACACTACCCTCTCTCTCTCTCACCCTCACTAAGATATGCTTCTTCACTCTATTTCCAAAGTTTAGCCCGCACAAAAAAAAAGTTATTTATTGGAAACTGTGCCGCCTTAACTTTAATTAAAATAGTACGAGATTCAAAAATTCGTAGATAGTCATACAAAAGGAGGCGGTATAAACCAGCTTCCAAACAAGAAATCGTATGAAAATTGAGACTAATACCATAACCATGGTTGGCTAGATAGTTAGTAGTGCGGTTACCTTCACGATACACGTGACGCATGTCAAACTGCCAATCTCTCTCCTCCAGATCACGAAATTGGCAAATCTCTCTTGCATATTGGTGTCTGACATCATCACTCCTCGTGAGGATAAGACTAGCAGCTATGGAGTCAATATGCAACAAAAATTTACGATATCTAGCCTCCCAAGCGAGCTCAAGGCCAGTGGTAGCTGCTCTAATCTCAGCTCTAGTGATAGACTGGCCAGTGACATTTGCTATATGCATCCCAAATAAGTCCACCTCCCGTAGCCAGATTCGACTATCGTCGAAAGGAGTTGTCAATGTTTATGGTTACCTAGTCATCGGGCACTGGGTCCCACACAATGTGAATCTCAGAACTTGTAGAGGTCGAACCTCCAACAGTAGAATCTCTAGCTCAACCGACTCAATCGTAACTTTCCAGGCCAAGATACGATGCCCCAGAGACTCTGGCGAGCAAACTGTCTCTGCAAAAAGAAGCTCATTGCGAGCCTTGCATACGGACCAACATTTGATACCAAACAGTAAGCTCCTGTCATTCCATAGACCCTATTTCAGTCAATCAAACTCCCAGGTCTCAGACCACCAAGGCTTCATATCAAAAGAAAAACCAAGTTGACGCCAAACCGTTTTGGCAAATTGACAGTCACAGAGAACACGGAGGAGGGACTCGATCTCTGACCTGCACCTACCACAATGTCCATCTTGAGCCATCTGTCTCCTCAGCCTTTCGTCGTTCATAAGCAAACGACCATGCATCGCTAACCAAATGAAGTAACGAATCCTAGTTGGGCCATTCCAAGCATTATCGTTCAGCGGTTCCGAGAATTTAGCAATAAGATTATAAATCGAGGTAATTTTGAACTCCCCATTGGTTCCCCCCACCCCCCAAATCCAAGTATCATCACCACCATCGGGGGACGAGGGCATCATCCCAACGATCTCCAAGATAATGTCTTCAGGAAAACAATGATTAAGAAGTTGGAGATTCCATTCTCCTGCACTACTAATCAAATTCGAAACAATGGCATCTCTATCAATATCCGGGCAATCCTCCAAGACAAAGTCAATGAGTTGGATGCCTGAATCAAGCCAAACCCATGACCAGAAGAGCATGTCTTTCCAATGGTAACCCGGATCCTGACCCCCAAACCGTAACTGGTCATGCTTTAAGCATGCCCTTTCAAAATCATTGACTGTTTGGACGTGTGTCATGGGATGAAGCCTTCGCTAGTATCCTTGAAATATTTGGATTGCAGAACCCTCACCCGAAGTCTATTTTGATCCTGCATAAAAATATAAGCTAACTTCGTCATATATGCCAAGTTGAGGTTACATGTGGATTTCAAACCAAGCCCTCTAATATCTTTGGATGCACAAATAGTCTCCCATGAAATCAGGTGAAGTCTTCTCTCCTCTGTCGTATAGCGCCACACAAAGTCTTGAATATGACGATCAATCTCGTCGTAAATTTTGACCGGCAGGACACATGTCTGCATTACGTTTGCCAGAATGGCCTGGAGGATCGAGAGAGCAAAGGTAACTCGACCTGCCAGAGCAAGAGCTTTGGCCTTTTAGCCAGAAAGCTTGAGGTTCATTCTCTCCATAATACCTTGGTATTTCTCATAAGTCACTCTCCCATGAAGAATTGGGACACCTAAATAGCATCCAATGTCACGTGTCATAGGCATGCCTAGAATGCATTATGGAATGACTAGCAGAGGCGTCCACGGTTTTTATGAGAGCATAATTGACTTTTCTTCGCTAATAGATTGACCCGAAGCGACACAAAAATTGTCTAGAATCTTCATAATAAACTCTGCATGGACCTGGGACGCCTTAGCGAAGAGGATAAGATCTCTCATGTATAAGAGGTTAGGTAAGGCAGGACCACCTCCACCTATAGCTAAAATGACCGGCTTTCACTCTTTGAACTCAACTGCAATGTCAATGAGGTGGCTCAGTCTTTCCATGCAAAGCATAAAAATAAAGGGTGGAAGTGGGCACCCTTATCTAATACCGTGTTGCGAGAGGAACTCCTCTGTGAGTCCTCCATTCAGCAAAACTCGAAATGGAGCTGAACGGATACACTCCATGATCAGATTCACCGTCAACACAGCCATACCAGTCTCAGTCAGGGTTTCTTCTTGGAATGCCCATTGAACCCTGTCATAAGCTTTGAATAGGTTAATGTTAATGACCATCCTTCGTTTTCTATTTATATCATATTCCATCGAATGAACCACCTTTTGGAGAATGACGATGTTGTCCGCAATAAATCGACCTGAGACAAAGCTGGCTTGGGTGGTCTTGATGGGAGTCTTCATGAGCGGACGGAGTATTTTAGCTAAGCATTTTGTCAAGACTTTGTAGGAAACATTGTAGAGACTAATTGGCGGAAGGTGGAAAATTGTCTCTGGATTTTGTTTCTTAAGAATAAGTACTAAAATAGTTTCATTAATCTTTTTAATTCGGCTAGGATCAAGGAAATAGGCATGGACAAACTGAGCCAAACAACCACCAACAGTCTCCCAATTCCGCTGAAAAAATATAGGTTGATAACCATCTAGGCATGACGCCTTCAACCCTTTCAAACAAGACAACACATGTTCAATTTCGATAGCGGAGGGAGGCTGCACGACGTTTTTGGCCGCTAAAGCCAAAATCCTGGAGAAACAGGTTGGAAGAGAGCAATGTACAAACAATTCCTCTTGGAATAATTTTATAAATTGATTCACAACAAGAGTTTGTAGAGTATCTGGGTCATCCGACCACTCGCCGTTAGGGAGCTTCAACATGGTAATTCTATTAAGGCTCTTGCACCTTCAACCCTTTCAAACAAGACAACAAATATTTAATTTCACTAGCGGAGGGAGGCTGAAGGACTTTTTGGTCGTCGAAGCCAAAATCCTGGAGAAACAGGCTGGAAGAGAGCAAGGTACAAACAATTCCTCTTGGAATAATCTTTTAAAATGATTCAAACCAAGAGTTTGTAGAGTACCTGAGTCATCCGACCACTCGCGTTAGGGAGCTTCAACATGGTAATTCTATTAAGGCTCTTGCGCCTTCAACCCTTTCAAACAAGACAACAAATATTTTAATTTCGATAGCGGAGGGATGCTACAAGAATTTTTTGGTCGCCGAAGCCGAAATCCTGGAGAAACAGGCTGGAAGAGAGCAAGGTACAAACAATTCCTCTTGGAATAATCTTTTAAAATGATTCACAACAAGAGTTTGTAGAGTACCTAGGTCATTTGACCACTCGCCGTTAGGGAGCTTCAACATGGTAATTCTATTAAGGCTCTTGCGGCTTCAACCCTTTCAAACAAGACAACACATATTTAATTTCGATAGCGGGGGGAGGCTACAAGACGTTTTTGGCCGCCGAAGCCAAAATCCTGGAGAAACATGCTGGAACAGAGGAAGTTACAAACAATTATTCCTCTTGGAATAATCCTTTAAAATGATTCACAAAACGTAGTCTCCAAATTGCTCAGGTTTCTACCTCTCGGGCAGCCAAGGCCTCCGATCGGTTGCTAGGGGCGGCGTTCTCAAGCTCTTTCAGATGAGCCAAAAGCACCGACTTCCGACTCTGTATATTCTGAAAGACTTCGTGATTCCAGCGTCGAAGTTTATGGGTCAGAGTTGAAAGGTTATTAGAAATATCACGATTAGGAGACCAAACATGATGGCGTAAGATTGACCACGTTTTTCTCACCACATTTGAGCGAAATTCCCTTCTTTGAACACCTATTTGTGATAGTTTTTAGGAACTTTCGTGCAAACTGCGTGTTATTGCCCTCTGACCCTCTTTTGGGCATTTGATGTCGTTTCAAGTGTTTTTTATGAGTACAAAGGTTGTTACGATGGAGTAAATACATATCGGACGTGTTCGGATTGCACTGGAGCATCAAGGAAGGAGGAGTCTGAGACCATCAGGGAAGCCAAACGAAAGAAAGGAGAAGTCAAACCAGCCTTTTGGGAAGGTTTCTCGCCAAGAAGTCATGCAGAAAACACCATAAATTCTCGTCAAGATATTTCAATAATTTGTGAAGAAGTTTCGCCAGAACTTAGACTTTTCTAGAACAATTATGGACACGGATTTTCAGCCCTTGTAAGCTCTTTGCGATACGCAATGTCTTACCCGTCTCAGTAGCAAGGGTTCTAGATCGAAGTCGGCTCTTGTTTTAAGGAACTTGTGCTCTCCGTGGTCAATATAATAGAGCTTGACAAGCTCCAAGATAGGTTTGTCATAGCTTTATGCCATATGGAGATGATTTTTCCACCGGCCTTTTTCACGGTCATGGTGCATCTAGTTTTGCACCTAGTTGATGAAGTTCGACGTGGAGGACCAGTTCAATATCGCTGGATGTACCCAATTGAAAGGTAATTTATTGTTGGTCTACACTCTTTGTCATTGTTGCTAATTAAGAGTGTGCTTGACAAGATTTTCTCTATTTAGGTACTTGGGTAAATTGAAAACTTTTGTTGGCAATAGAGCACATCCTGAAGGTTCAATTGCTGAAGGTTGGCTGACCGAAGAGTTGTTCAACTTTTCATCATTGTATTTTAATGATGATGTTGAGACCAGATACAATCGACCAAGCGAGTCGCGGTTGAGCCAGAAAGTTCAGTCGATGAAAATGCATCAATCCTTGTTTCGAGAGGGGTTCCTAATGGAAACGGAGAATCATTCAAACTCTCACAATTGGAGTGGACTCAAGCGTTTCATTATGTGTTAGTAAATAGTCCAGCAGCACAACCATTGTTGAGGTATGTATTATTATCATATTCATCCTTTTTACAATGTCGCTGATATTAATTTGAAGCGAAATTCAATGGTTGTTTAGAGAATGTGAAGCAGAAACTAGAAGAGAAATGGGTGGAAGGCGTGCAAATGAAACTGCAATAAATAAAGCTGTGCACAAAAGAATTGTAGGATGGGTCCAAAAAAGGTATTCATTTATGATTCCAAATACTTTCCTTATGCTATTAACAAAATCAGATTTTTAAAATATAGCATATCATAAACAGATTTTGGACCAATCAGCAAGTCACAGTGATGATTTGATGACACTAGCTAGGGGACCAAACGTGCATGCAAGACGTTTCACTGCTTATGACATCAACGGCTTTCGCTTTCGAACGGTTGATCGGGAGCACGGCAAAAAAACTCAAAACAGTGGTGTTGCGGCAAAATTTGGCACTGACAGCGTCTCCAGCTCATCTGATAACAATCCAATACGCAGTGACATCTGGTTCTATGGGAAACTTGTTGATATTGTGGAATTGGATTATTATTCACGAACGATCACATTATTCAAGTGCAAGTGGGCTGATACTGTTACTCCAACATGGGTGAGGAGAGATGCACTCGGAATAACGATGGTCCAACTTCAGTCACTTGCGAGATGTCGGTGACAGAGTTGAAGATGAGCCGTACGTAAGCGCAAGTGATGCACGTATGGTCTTCTACGTGAATGACACACTTGAGCCTGAATGGTGTATACCGGTTCACTGCAAGCCAAGAGATATCATACGAGATGGGAGAAAGGGAGCTATTTCGCACGAGTGTTGCTTATCGTTAGCTCAACAACAGTTACCTGTAACCACCATCCCCGATATGCAAATTGTGGGAAGTGGTGTAATTAATTTTGAGATTGAATAGAATTGTGTGATGTTGTGTGGTAATGGATTGATTTTGAGATTTGAGATTGCAAATTATATGAATTATGCAGACATTGAATATAAAGAATTTGTCATTTGGTAATAACAACTTGTCCTATTTCTTCTCTTAGTGATGGCTTCTGGTAGTGATGATGGCATGCCTCATTCTCCTACCCGGTCTATCCCTACCCCGACTCCACTTGGTACCGACTCTTCTTCTCTTCTTCTAGGGAGCGATACACTCATGAGCTTACTATCATCGGTTAGTATTAACAGTTCATAACAATACATCTAATAGTTAGTTGGTAAAATGTCTTTATCCATACTTAGCTTTTGGATTAAAAATTGTGCAGATCGAGGCGGTCTAACGAAGGTCCTGAAATTCAAGTTCAAAGACCACCGTCGTATCACGAGCGACGGAAACAAGATCGTGTTCAAACCTGAGCAACATGGGAGCTAAGCCAAATGGACGATTGTTATCATTCATGGGAATGTACGTTGGAGATGTTTCAAGGATTTGGTCTTACGATCCCATTTATCCAGCCACTTGGAAGCATGTGTCAGAGTCGGTGAAGACTCGTGCCTTCGAGCATGTTCTTTTTGGTAAGATATGAAAAAACTAGCTAATTAATTACTGGCTAATTTTGTAATTCAAAATTTAAGTACAAGTTCTTGATTTTTGTTTCAGGGGAAGTTCCACTGCGATACAACCCTCATACCAGCTGCTCGAGCATACTGGGATCACAAAGTCTCATTAGCTTGGGCTAGATCGAGGCTTGACGCGTGGAAGGCGAAGAAGAAGTATGCTGCCGAAAACAACCTTCCGTACGAGTGGGTTAAGCAAAACCCCCCTGCAGGCTGTCCAGAAACTGATTGGTTGGCATACATGAGACACGTGGATAGTAAGGAGTTCAAGGTAATACATGCATATTTAACCAAGTTAATGTGAATCACGTATTTGTTAAATATTGAATCGTTCACATTGTTTTGGTTTAGGATGCGGTTGCAAGAAACAAGGCTAATCGAGCATGCCAAGAAGAAAATCACACTGGAGGGTCCAGACCGTGGGGTCTCTACATAGAGGAGGAGGCGGAGAAGACTGGTCAGCGACCTTCAAGGGGGCAGATCTTTATCAAGTACTATAGTTGGCCGAATGGAGAACCAAAGAGTGCTCATGCTGGCGCAATAATGGTAAGAAAATTGAATAACCACTAATTCTAATAAGTGGAACTTTTAGAGTGTTCACTAATGTTGGTTGGTTTGATTTGAAATTATAGGAGACTATCCGCCAATTGGAGGCGGCCAGGTGTCTCGACGGAGTGGGGCCCAAATGATGCATTTGCCCAAGCCCTTAACAAGCCAGAACACCGAGGGCACGTAAGGATGTTTGGTCGGCATGCTAGTAAGAGTCAGGTAAATTATATTTAAACACTAAAACTAGAAATATGATTTAATTGTATTGTTCACCAAGTACTTTTATGTTTTTAGGTCTTTGGGACAAGTGCTGAGTCATCTACGTCGGCCACTGGTAGTATCTCTTCCCGGCCCACACCAGCTCGTGCTCATGATGCAGCATATGATAAGCTGAACCGGGAGCTGGTTGACACTCGGTCAGAGCTAGAGGCCATCGGTCAGAGCTGACTGCCACACAGGATGGGCTTGCTGATGCTAATCGCAGGCTGGCATCACTGGAGCAGATGATGTCATAATTCCTGAGCCAGTCTCAGACTCAGCCCCAGTCTGCTAGCGGATCTGCTCCAGTTGTGCCTCCAGTTGTGCCTAATGTAGATGATATCTCCCACTGGTTTGAGGCCCCGGATGTTGGACCTAATTTTATCCAGCAGCTTGCTATGGTATGTGTACAAAAGTCCAGTAATTACTTATGTAATGTTTTCATATCTCTCCACACATATCTGTTTTTGTCTGTGTAGAATGGTGGTGGTGGTAACCGTGGTGGTAATGGTGATGGTGCGTATGTGCATCCTTGGGATATTGTGTAGTTTTATCTATTTGTACTATTATACTGTATTGTACTGTTTGTTAACTATTGTATTATTGTACGTGCATCATCTGGTACTCTGTGTGTATGAATTATGTATTATTACTATTGTACGATCATTATTTGATATTTCGTAATGTTTTTTGTTGAATAATTTGAAATTGTTTTTTAATTTTGTTATCGTGGTCATTTTAATCGGTCCAGCCTAACAAACCAATCGGTCCAGCCTAACAAACCAATCGGTCCAGCCTAACAAACCAATTGGTCAAACCAACCAGCCCAAATCGGCCTACCAAGCCCAACCGGCCTGGCCCAGGTAGGTGGGTAGTGCAGGCGCCTGCCACTAAGCTTAGTGGCAGGCCATTGGTTAGTGGCAGGCGTCTGCCACTAAGCTTAGTGGCAGCGCCTGCCACTAACCACCTGCCTGCGAGTAGCTTACTCGCAGGCGGGGCCTGCCACGTGTTGGCTTCCTCGCAGCTGCTTTACTCGCAGGCCGCGTCGTGCTTAGTGGCAGGCCCCGCCTGCGAGTAAGCACTGTGTTTAGTGGCAGGCTGCCTGCCACAAAGCACGACGCGGCCTGCCACTAAAACGTCCGGCTGTTGTAGTGCCTTGTAAGCTCTCTTTTTCAACCCTTTTGGAGGATAATTCAATTTCTGACGATCCAAACACTCGAGGAAGGAGATTTTGGAGCTCTCAAGACGCGATTGAGTGAGAGGAAAGAACGGATTGGCTAGAGGATCGTTCGGAAAGGTGAGATTTGTGAATTCCGGAGCAAGATGTCCATCTCTCTAGTTTTTCTTTCTCTTCTTCTTGTATTTTCTTTCGAAACCATGAGGATCTAAAACTCTCAGGTTTGTTTAGATTAGATGAAGCACTAGTAAGGTTTCTATATGGATGATGTTGGGTTTTAACCGTTATACTAATTGATGTTTATTCAGACATAGATGTGATTTCTCCTAAACCCTAATTTAAATATTTTGAATCATGATTGATTGACCAATTGTTAGTTTCTTGTTTATCTTTGATTTCGGGGTCTGACCATGAACGTGAATCATTCGAGGTCGTTAGGTTCTGCCAATAGCTTAACCATAGGATTGGAAGACCTAATCTCTTTGCATATCTGTGTGACATTTCATTGCTCTTCGTTCATTCTTGATAATTTGCAAGTTAGCTTGACCATAGGAGCTTGTAGGTTTGATAGGATAGAATCTCTACGGTCTGACCACGGAGTAGAGATAAACTAAGGAAGTGTCGAGTCTTCAAAGTCAGATAATCTTAACCGAACTAGTGCGGATTCGAGTCTGAACAACCGCCTTAGTCATATCTTGAAAACCCCTATTTGTTTACTTGTTTGATTTGCTTTGTTTGCTAATTAGTTCATAAACCATTTCAAAACAAACGACAAAACACCGAATAGCTTAACCCACAACTGTTGAGTAATAGAAGCAGAAAGACCCAAGGGAAATAACGATCTCTTTGGAGCAATCCATTGAGTAAAACTTAGTGTGCGTTAATTTGTGCATCAAAACACTATCGAGAAGGTGTTGGAAATCAGAATGCGTCAGCATTCATAGTCCCTAACGTCTGAGAATCGAACGACTAAGAAGGAGTTGGATGTGTCAGTGACTTGAATACAATCGTTCTTTTTCCCACAATTCTCGAGACGACGGCGCATGGTTTGTAGCGAAAAAGACTTCTCAAGGACCTTGACAATAATCACTTTAGACCATGTTCCTCTTAAAAAAATCAAATCTTAGGGCATCGAGTGTTTTGAACCTCGTCCTCCACCATATCATGGTTTTGCTTAAGGAATATACTCGATTCTTCCTCCATGATATAGTTAGCGCCGCTGGTAGCGGAATTGTAGGTTTGTGACATGGTTTTAGGGTTACCCTAGGGTTCTGTAGCAGGCAGAGTATTCTGTCGAGATCTGACAGATGGTACGATGGCGTAGTGACATCCTCGTGGGCTCGCTTCCACGGGACAAAGTCTAGGGACATATTTGGTGCCATACGTCGTAGTGATCTTCACCATCTATAGGACGTGTCAAATCAGAAGTAGCAGCTACATGTGCGCGCTAGGGTTTGTTTCCGAAAAATTCATAGAGAATTCCATAAAAGAATGCACCTTAATTCACCCTCACCAAGTATATTTTGCCAATTTGTCTAATAAATATTTCACTTTTCCTCAATTTATGCTTTTGCTTTAATCACTTGGTAATGACATACATCCTGTTTTTAACAAATTTTATAATACCTTCCAATTTAAACCATAATAATGCGTCAATTTACAATCACCTTTTGAATATTTCAACTCCAATCATCATTCATGCCATGTCGTTTAAGTTCAAAATGAAAAAACATATTTTTATTTTATTTTCTATTGTGTCTCAAAGTACCAACCCATGATTCATGAGTCATGACCCTTGGATAAAATATCCACCAAATTTTACTTCTGTTTATCAAATACTAATTCATACTTGTCTTGTCAAGGAGTAACAGTAGGTATTAAAAATTAAAATTTTGTTTGTTTATCTAGTATTTGATCACATCGATAGATGTTAAATATCCTAGATTTGGAGATCAGTTTGCTGATTACATTTTCAATCTCCATTTCAAATTTATGTTAAAAATTAAAATCACAATTTTCTCCTTAGCCTAGTACGTCATCGACCACTAAGTCGCTCGTACTTAAGTATTTCAACTCCGAAACTAAGGTGGCCCAAACTAATACAAAAATCAGGTAAAAGATGAAATGCAAGTATGGCCAATATGGGAAGTCGGCAAAAAAAGGGCGGCTACAACCTAGAGATTCAAAAACTGAGAGAAAAGGGTTAAAGCTGTAGATATGCTGTGACTGCTTTTAATGTGAGAACCCACAAAGATAACAACAGCCCAGGAGCCTTGCTGCCAACCTAGTACTATTACTCGGATAAAATGCGGCCCATGCCCTCATAGTGTTATCAAAATGCACGATATGCCATCATAATTAAAATTCTGCATCGCGTGCCATTATAGTAACTTTTAGGTGCATTGCGTGCCAGTATAATAACTTTTATGTGCATTTACCGAATTTTGTAGGTTTTTCAAATTCTAGCATGTAATAAGTTGATGACGTGGCTATAAGAAAATGTAATAAGGATATTTATTGTAATATTTTAATTTTTTCAGGTGACAATTATTATTGTAAAATACTTTAATATGTTAAATAATAATTTGAATGTAAATAATATTATTTAATTTAATATTTTAATTTTTCCAGGTGATAATTATTTTTGTAAAATATTTTAATATGTTAAATTATAATTTTTGGATAAAATTCAAGTTGAGAGTGGAGTTACGAGAACAACCGTATTCTTATATTTGCAAAAAAATCGTTCAGATCTCGCATATGAGATGTTAAATGTTAATCCCAACCTATTTAAATTCAATCAACAACTGAAACACTTCAAAATAAGAAATCGCAATCCATAAAAAAACACTGATATTTAGAATAGGCCGAACACGATTTATCATCCCATTTCGGTCGATTTAAGAAAATGAGAAAGAACCGATACCTCTAGAAATCGCGATGTCTTTCTATGTGATGAAAAAGCAGATATCAAGGAACTTCTATCAAATAGTTTCACGGGATTCAACTAAGTGTCTTGATCGTCACATGAAGATTTTGTGGGAAATTTAACATATTAAGTATTTTACAAAAGTAATTGTCACGTAAAAAAATGTTAAAATAAATAATATTATTTACATTCAAATTCTTATTTAACATATTAAAGTATTTTACAATAATAATTATCTCCTGGGAAAATTAAAATGTTACAATAAATATCATTATTACATTTTTTTACAGCCACGTCATCAACTTCTAACCTGCTAGAATTTGAAAAACCTGCAAAATTCGGTAAATGCACATAAAAGTTACTATAATGGCACGCGATGCATCTAAAAGTTACTATAATGGCACGCGATGCAGAATCTTTACTATGATGACATATCGTGCATTTTGGTAATACTATGAGGGCATGGACGACATTTTATCTACTATTACTCTACAAACTACAGCATGCAGCCCACAACCAACGTGGCGGGCTCCACATTCTCCACTAGCTACTGCTCTGACCTTCCTCCCTCCCAAAACGACAAGTCATCAACACCCCTTACCATTCATTAAAACGAATATTCTTTGGGGGCTATTGCCAGTTGCCACCACACACTCCAATCTACAAATGCCTTCCTCACTCCAACCAATCTTTATTCTCATCCCATCCTAGACTGTAGACATCGTTATTAATTAATTATTATACTTAAATCAGTCAATATCTTTTTTGATCGCAATGTTTTTTAAAAAATTTCGTCTTTATTTTGCACGGCACAATTGTAATAATTCCAATCCTATGTGTTCCGACCCATTCCTGGGAACAATAGTATTTGTGAAGGCTTTGACCAGGGTTCTGATTGACAACCTGCAAGTGGAAACCCGATGGATCCGTTGTCCGGTAAATTTATGAGTCACCTAGCTAAGTATATTGAATTTTATTAAGTAAAGAGAAAAGATAGAGGACGAGAACCCAGCGATGGCCGCTAGAGGCTTGTTTTGTGTTGCGGATCCTGAGGGAAAAGTTGATAGTCTAAAGTTGGTTGCCTAGCAAGAAGTTGGTCCCTACAAGAGGCTGGTTGCCTAGCGTGAGGTTGGGCAACTGGGGCCTAGCAAGAGGTGGTTGCCTAGCTGAGAGTTGGGCAACTGGCGCCTACAAGAGGCTGGTTGCCTAGCTTTGGGGTTGGGCAACGGGGCGCCTACAAAGGCTGGTTGCCTACGGAGAGTTGGGCAACGGTTCCTGGCGTGAGAGTTGGGCAACTTGGTCCCCTAGCAAGAGGCTGGTTGCCTAGCGGAGAGTTTGGGCAACTGGCGCCAGCAAGGGCTGGTTGCCTAGCGTGAGAGTTGGGAACTGGTGGCCGCAAAGGCTGGTTGCCTAGCGTGAGAGTTGGGAACTGGTCCTAGCAAGAGGCTGGTTGCCTAGGGGAGTTGGGCAAATGGTCGCCGCAAGAGGCGGGTTTGCCTAGCGTGAGGTTGGGCAACTGGTCCCTACGAGGCGGGTTGCCTGGCGTGAGAGTTGGGCAAGGCCCTACAAGAGGCTGGTTCCTAGCGTGGAGTTGGGAACGGTCGCCTAGCAAGAGCTGGTTGCCTAGCGTGAATTGGGCAACTGTTGGCCTAGCAAGAGCTGGTTGCCTACGGAAGTTGGGCAACTGGTCGTAGCAAGAGGCGGTTGCCTGCGTGAGAGTTGGGCAACTGGCGCCTAGCAAGAGGTGGTTGCCTAGGTGAGAGTTGGGAACTGGTCGCCAGCAAGAGGCTGGTTCCAGGTGAGGGTTGGCAACTGGCCCCAGCAAGGAGGCGGTTGCCTACGTGAGGTTGGGCAACTGGTTGCCTGCAAGAGGCTGGTTTGCCTACGGAGAGTTGGGCAACGGTCCCCTACAAGAGGCTGGTTGCCAGGTGAGAGTTGGGCAACTGGCGCCTAGCAAGAGGCTGGTTGCCTACGGAGAGGTTTGGGCAACTGGTTGCCTACAAAGGGCTGGTTGCCTGGTGCAGCCGGGAGAGAGAGGAGCCCCTTTTCTTTGTGGGAAACCTTTGTTTATAGGCCTTTAAACCCAACCCTAGTACCTTTGGTTGGGCCTATGATTGTTGGATTATTGCAGCTGGGCTTTAGTGGGATTTTGGGCCCAAGTGGTCAGGGGCCTATCAATTGCCCCCAACTTGTTGTTTGCTTGTTAGGCAACAATTTTCCCAAGTCGCTTGTCTTTATTGCTTGCCCTTGCGGCTGGGCCCATCAATTGCCCCCAACTTGTTTCTTCTTGTCTAGGCAACAAGTTTTCCAAGTGAAGACCCAATATACTCATCAATTGCCCCCAAGTTGTTTTTGCTTGTCGAGGCAGCGGCTTTCCATGCCAGGTCCTAATGGACTCACCAATTGCCCCCAAGTGGACACAGAAGCAACTAGGTCTAATTTTGAGGTGGACTTTCTCGGCCATTCTTTTAAAGCGCTTACCCCCGATACGCGGAGGTTGCCCTTTACGACGTTTTTGAAGCCTTAGATCTTTCACTTTATCTTTAGGTTTAACTATTCGATGCCCGTAGGTTTATTTGCTTCAATGCCCTTAGGTTTACATGGCGATTTTTTCAATCCCTTAGGCTTACTGGTGTTTCTCAATCCCTTAGGTCTTACATGGGATTTTTTCAAGCCCTTAGTCTTACATGGTATTTTTCAATGCCCAGGTCTTACATTCGATTTCAATGCCCTTAATGATCGTTTGTCGCCCTAGGCTTTCTTCTACCCATCAGTTGTTAATTAGGAGTTTAATTCCCTCTCAACGTTATTAAGCCTTAGGAATTGCATGCCATTTATTGTACTTACTTTTAGCGACTATATAAAAATGGAGATTAACGAATACTCATTACATGCTTTTCCATTTTTGCTTAACTGATCAACGTTCTGGACAAATTCCAAAAACCCCTTTCTTGCACCATTTGGCCTTCCTCCTGCCTCCAGATTTAAGGGCTTGCTATTTATTGTAACACGGCCTAACACCAAGGCCCATTTTCCCTTTTCTTTTTGACGTTTATTTTTGAATTTAGCCGACTGAGAGTTTGTCTTGCCCTCGAAGTTGTCAATCAAGATACCTTCCGAGTCTAAGTCCCCTATCTGGCGCGCCAATTGTTTCGACCCATTCGCGAGGAACAATAGTATTTGTAAGGCTTTGACCAGGAGTTTCTGATTGACAACCTGCAAGTCCGGACAACCTCGATAGGATCTCGGTTGATGCCGGGTAAATGTGTATGATCACCATATCAAATATTGAAATATATTAAGTAAAGGAATAAGAAGAGGACGACGAACCTCAGCGATGGCGCTGAGAGGCTTGTTTGTGTTTGTGGATACCTGACGGAGAGTTGAAGCTAAAGTTGGTTGCCTAGCAGAGAAGTTGGTCGCCTAGCAAGAGGCTGGTTGCCTAGGTGAGAGTTGGGCAATGGTCGCCTAGCAAGAGGCTGGGTTGCCTTTGCGTGAGAGTTGGGCAATGGTACCTGGGCCTCGTGAAGTTGGGCAACGGTCCGGCGTAATCCCCCCAAAGAGGGCTGGTTCCCCTAGCGTGAGGTTGGGCAACTGGTCCCTAGCAAGAGGCGGTTGCCTAGCGTGGGGTTTTGGGCAACTGGTGCCAGCAAGAGGCGGTTGCCTAGCGTGAAGTTGGGCAACTGGTCGCCTAGCAAGAGGCTGGTTCCTACGTGAGATTGGGCAATGGCCCTAGCAAGAGCTGGTTGCCTAGCGTGAGAGTTGGGCAAGGTCGCCTAGCAAGAGGGCTGGTTGCCTGGCGGTGAGAGTTGGGCAACTTGTCGCCTGCAAGAGGCGGTTGCCTACGTGAGAGTTGGGAAACTGTCGCCTAGAAAAGGGGCTGGTTGCCTAGGTGAGAGTTGGGCAAATGGTGGCCTGGGCAAGAGGCGGTTGCCTAGCGTGAGAGTTGGGAACTGGTCGCCAGCAAGAGGTGGTTGCCAGCGGAAGTTTGGGCAACTGGTGCCTAGCAAATGGGGGTTGCCTAGCGTAGAGTTGGCAACTGGTCGCCTAGCAAGAGTGGTTGCCTAGCGTGAGGGTTGGGCAACTGGTCGCCTAGCAAAGGTGGTGCCTAGCGTGAGGTTGGGCAACTGGTTGCCTAGCAAGAGGCTGGTTGCCTACGTGAGAGTTGGGCAACTGGTCGCCTAGCAAGAGGCTGGTTGCCTACGTGAAGTTGGGCAACTGGCGCCTAGCAAGAGGCTTTGCCTCGTGAGAGTTGGGCAACTGGTTGCCTACAAGAGGCTGGTTGCCTACGTGCGAGCCGGGAAGAGAGAGAGTCCCTTCTTTGTGGAAAACCTTTGCTTTTTAGGCCTTTAGAACCCAACCCATTAGCCTTTGGGTTTTGGGCCTATGAGTTGTTGGATTATTCAGCTGGGCTTTAGTGGTAGTTTTTGGGCCCAAGTGGTTCATGCCTATCACTATGAATATCACAGGATTTGGTTTATAAACCAAGTGAATAGCTGGAATTACGTATTCAACATGTCTGTTCAATAAAGTGATCTCCATGTGATTATTTGTCAAAAAAAAAAAAAAAAAAAAAAAACAAAAAACCATGTAGAAGAGATAACATATTAGTTAGAAACAATACTTTTATCAATTTTCAAAAAAAATTAGGCAAAAAATTTCTCGTTCACCAACTTTTTGGTTTTATTGAGTTAATACGACCTATTGCTATGTTTCAGGTTGTCATCACCTATTGAGTTCGATTTTGCGTAACACTCATCTTTTTCAATGATTTTCTTGACAGTGGTCAAAGGAGTTAGCTGACGGTATAATAGTATAGTTGACTCCCTGTGGCAATATTTTATAATTTATTAAAAATAAAAAATATAAAAAATAGAAATTATAAAAATAAAAACCCCGCCCCCCAAAACTCCTGCCCTCTTTTCCCTTGTCGTCTCCCTCACGCCGGCAAGCCCTTCGACCAAAGACCCCCTTCACCCCCCCCTCTAGCCGGGAAACCCACCTCGACCCCTTCCCATGTTCTTCCTCATCCATCCACAAAACTCCCCCTTTTCACCTCCACCAAAACCCTTCCCTTCTCTGACCAAACCACCCGACCACTTCCCCCTAACCTCGACCCACCTCGGCCCCCCCCTTTCCTTAAGGTAGCTGAAAAAGAAGATAGTACCTTCTTCGATGGCATGCAAATCCGAGTGAAAGCCCAAGTTGGGCTTTATCGCACATCTTTATCTCCATTCCCTTGCACAAAATCACCACCACAAACTTATTCAAAATCGTTCTTCTAAAATCATACCCATAGTTTGAAATTATATAAGTTAACCATGCCCTTTAAAAAAGATTTAATTTTTTTTATGCCCAGAAAGAGGTAACCTAATTTATTCATAAAGCGAATCATCTCACTAGCACACTATCCTAAACTAGAGAACACACATGCAAGAAAAAAATGAAGGAGAAGGACGTTCCTCTTTCTCTGGCAGCCCATCTGTGTTACGGGTTCACACACATAATTTCTAAATTTGTTTTAACGGAAGTGTTTAGGATGAGCCATAATTGAAGCAAATGTTTCTTGAAAGGTCTACTTGTGGAATATAAGGTGGACAAGGGATGGTGTATTCCTTACATATCAAACAGGAGGTATGACAAGGGGGATTAAAAGGGAGCTTGTGTTGAAAAATTTTTTTCCCCCTAAGATCGGCGTGGCCGATGTCTGAAGCAGTAAAATAAGACTACTGTGTCTTCTTCTTTGGTTCGTTCAGTTATGCTTTCGTGGTTGGGCTTGAAAGGATGGGCAAGTGTAAATGCACTTTTAGGCCCGGCCTAACAACCTGAATTAGTTCCCGCGTATGAAAAAGAGCTGATGCCTTTCTTCTTACAGCAGGTTTAGAGCTGCAGTTGATTCTAATCACGCTATCTGCGTTTCTGTTAGCGATTGACTGTAATGAAAAAGGCAAGCAAACGCACCGGGTTTTTAACGTGGGTTCGGTCAGTGTGACCTACCCACGCCCAAGGGATAACCCTTGAGTTGTGATTCGAAACTTCAATGATGACTGGAGACTTGCCTGAGTTACCCCGGACTCTCCCCGAATCCTTTCTGTTCATCTACCCCGTTCCCCACAAGATGAATATTACAACTCACGCACTCTCAAAACTTGATCTCTATCCCTTAAATCTCCCCGATTTTAGACTCTTGATTGATGATTTTCCGTTTCAATGGGCTTTTAAATAATGAAGAAGATAGCCGTTGGGATCATACTGCTTGATTGATTCTCCAATCCTTGTGATGGATTTTGGTTTTGTTGATTTTGGCTGATTCTGAAACAATCCTTGGTGTGATGATGTGTCCTGTATTAAGGCGCCTTTTTTCCTTTTTGGCATTTCGTTTCCTTTCTTGACATCACTTTGATGGCTTCCGCTGATCTGTACCTACACACATCTTAACAAACTTGATCAAGTTAGTTTGATCATATAAAACTTTGGCCAACCTAACTACTTCCGTTTAACAATCTCCCCCTTAGTTTAATTGGTGAGAAAAGTTCCTTTTACCTTTGACTAAAAAAAATTTTGAAAGGGAAGGAGTGACATTATTTAAATCAAAACACGACCGAAACGGAAAACAAGAAAGTAACTAAAACAGACCGAAACAGGGACACAGCAAAAGCAAACAAAAAAAGTAAACTAAGAACACTGAAACCATATCCCCCCTTATCTAAGCCCCCCCATAATATAAAGCCAATTTGTTTCTGACTTATATCTCCCCCTCAATCAAAGGCTGGCCCTTAAATCTAATCCGGATCTGAAGCAATTTCAGACGCATCGGGAAACGGACACCACGGTGTACCACGACACCATTGTTCGGACAATGTTCCACCAATCTGAGTAATTTTCGTCTCAAGTCAATCCCAGAGGGTGAATGCCCGGTTGCGGCGCCAGAGGATTGGCGAAGTACATGTAGCCTGAGTTGCACCGGGCCTGGTTTTCTTAATCTGTGTCGAAAAAGTCCGAAAAGGAGGAAAAGAAGGGGATGGTAATAAGAGGTCAAAGGGCAATTGCCATGAAGAAATCAGTTGTTGCTCTTACCATGTGTTGAAAATTAAATGAGCACAGCTAACGGGGACACGGTCCTCAGCGTGTGAAAACCCAGGTACAAGCATGTTACCTCCCTTTTGTCGTCGGGGGAAGAACCCTTGTGATTAGGAAATGAAGCCCCTAAATGACCGGGCAACGGGAAGGGTTGGGGGGCCTGCCTTCAGGAAAACGATCTCCCAGGGATTTGTTTGTGAGCATTTGAACAGCAAGAATAGGTTCAAAAATAGAATTTTTGGAAACTCTTTCAGAACCAAGAGCAGTCCCTTAATAGGAACTTCCATCACCTCATGTACAGTCAGGAGTTATGAAAATAGATTCCTCAACAAAGGTGGAGAAGCTCCCAGTTGGAAGATCAAAACCCCCACCTTCAAATTACATAAAACGAAAGACAGCGTCAGGATAGTTACCGCGGGATGGAAGCCAGTGAGCGGAACCAAGTAAGCCAACCTACCTCCCAAGTAGGAGTTCAGATTGATTGGTATTGTGAGATCACAATTGGCACGAATGAAGGGGACAACTCCTTGTGATTTCACCAGGGAATTGATATTTTCCCCTGCAAGCAAGTCAGAAGAGCAGGTTGGAGGCATAAACAGCCTAGTCAGGACTTAGGCTGGGGGTAAAGCGAATGATGGGCCCCCATGCTTTGGATGAAAGAAAATTTTGAAGGGCAAATGTTTGAAGAGTTGTTTGAAAAGACCGAAGAACAGACGAGTATAAAAAGGATGGAGGAAAGAGATGAAAAGGAAGGTGGAATCTCAAATTACCAAAAAAAAAAGAGGAGGTAGGAAGGAAGTTTAGATCCGTCGATCGGATTTGTCTATCTAAATGGTTAAATGAACCAAGTATTCCCAAGGAAATCTTAATTTCCTTATTGAATGTAATCAATTGATAGCCAATTGATCTGTGGTCCAGATCCTTTTGCTGAAAAA
Source organism: Linum lewisii (assembly GCA_034768395.1). Lineage (NCBI taxonomy): Eukaryota > Viridiplantae > Streptophyta > Magnoliopsida > Malpighiales > Linaceae > Linum > Linum lewisii. The sequence continues at coordinate 53,552,595 of CM068300.1, read as the reverse complement.
GTAATCACCCTGTTCATCGAAGGGAAAAAAAAAACGATCAATACTCAAGGGTTTTGGAACAAATCTGCCAATTGGAACTCTTAGGAATGTATTAAGACTGATTTCCTTATTTTGAACCCCAAAACTCGAATAAAATGATGCAACATCTATATGTTTGGTACGGGAAGGAAAAGGATTTGGTCATGTTTATTGTGCAGATTGTCACCCGGAAGGAATTGTGGTGATTAAGCCCATAGTCTTTCAATTGGGCTTCATCCCCAAGCTGGTCAACCGCACCTACGGCCAATACTCAGCTTCGGCAG
>CM068300.1:53522336-53552193 GCA_034768395.1 Linum lewisii | reverse complement strand
GAGGAAGAACAGAAAAGGATCTGAAAAACCTAATTAAGATGACTCCGGCAGAACTTCGATCTTCCGGTAAACTGCAATCCTAGCTCCGAGTCTTCGAGATGGAAGGGATGGCGTCACGATCTCTTCTTGGCTCTTCGAATTCTAAACTCTCCTTCAGAACTCTTCAAAATTCTGAGAATTATGTGAATTATGAGGTATTATCAGATATATCTTCTTTTACTTAACCCTAATACCGCCGGATTTTAACTAAGATTTTCGTCGAAAATATTAAGGGATTTTCGTCGAAAATCCTAGTGTAAATGGGATGAACGCCGGCTGGATTCTTCTGTGGTTTTCGGACCATTGGTTCTCGGTGAAAACTTCACATTTTCGCCGAAAACTTCCTTGAATGAGCTCAGTCGGTTTGTGCATGGATTTTCGCCAAAAATTTTGGGTGTTTTCGGCGAAATCTTCAGTGTAAAACGGGGTAGAAGTTTGGTTTGACTTGATTGGCTCCTTGGATCGATTCCAGTGCGATTCCTCGAGGTTCCAACGCGTTAGACACGTCCTTGGCTACTTATTTGACGGCAAAAATCTGTGCTAACATAGAAACACTAGAAAACCATCAAATAGACCCGAAACGGGCCAAGGTAACACAAATGGCACGAGATAGAGAAATTGATTGAATATTCGCTATTCTACCCTAAAAATCATGTCTTAAGCAAGGAAATATCGCTTAAATGAGGCTGATAATCACGTCAAATCGAGTGTCATCATGCATCCTCTAAGGGAAAAGGGAATTTGCCAGTCGATGTTGATTTCGAGGAGCCGAACTCGGTAGATGACGATGAGTATATAGGAGTAGATATGTACATTTAGTGGATGTTTTTTTGTGCATTTTGATAACTTTTTGCACATTTATATAATAATATATTTTATGTTGTGCCATTGAGTATTTCATAAATAACAAATGTGAAATGTGAAATCGGTTTATGCAGAAAAATTTATGTAGGTATTGGCACTGTTAGAGTATGAGATTAGAAGGAAAGTCAGCAAAGATATGGGTTCTAACTTGAAACTTGGCATTGGTCAAAGGGGTTTAGCGTCGGTAGTGACCGACGCTAAACAAACTTGCAATATGGCGCCGATCAGGGGTTTAGCATCGCTCGTGACAGCCACTAAGTTGGTAAACACAGAGTTGACTGATTAACCCTTTAGCGTCGGGCACAGACTGACCGACGCAAAATCAGAACACACCCAGCCGGTTAGTGGGAAGGTCAAGAAAACAATGGTGTTGGTTGGTCAGAATTTAGCATCGGTCGAATTGCCGACTGACACTAAAGTTTAGCGTCACCTATTGTAGCGTTGGTTTGTCAACCGATGCTATTTCATTTAGCATCGGTCAATGATCGACACTATAACGCGCATCTAACCGACGCTAAATGCAGATATTTTTGTAGTGTGTGGTCGATTTGAAGCATTCTCATAAAAAAGCTAGTGGCAAGAACTGCTAAGTAGTGTGGAGTTGTTAGGTGTCTAGGTGTGTTTTTGGTTAGGTAGTGACCCTCGAGGGTGGGGCAGAGTTACGCCTCCTTAGGGGTTGATGGGATTTTGACGGTTACCTTAAATGTTAAGGATTATAGTGATACAAGTGTCTTGACAGTAGAGTGACAATATTAACTGCGTGGGTGGCTGAACCGAGTTTCAGTGTTGGAGCAAAGTTTTGTTCAAGGAAAAAAAATTGATCGAGCCAATACTAGTGGTAATTTCATATTTCAGGATGAAACTTTTTGTAGAGTGGGGAATTATAACGCCCCTGCTCCTGGTACGAGGGAGTAGAATAATGAGGTGTTCAGAGTGGTTATTGGAAGTTTCAGGATGTTACCGTGAAGGGCCTCAAGGGGAGCACATGTGGAATGGACAAACTATGTAAAAGTTCAAACTCGACAAAGTTTGGGAAGGCATTCGACCAAAATAAGGGGAGGTATAATGGTATAAAGTTCTTTGATAGGATTATAATTTTCTTAAGAATAATTGTGTGGTCTGTTTGATTATTCGGGACATAATCACTACCAGAGACAAAATTGTGAATTGGGATCCATTTACTTATAGGATGCGTTTACTTTGCTTGGAAGAATTTAAAAGCAAAGATCACTTGTTCACTGCGTGTGAATACTCTGGGAAATTCTTTGAGGTTATTCTACCTGAGATCTTCGGTCCAAACTGTTGGAGTATGATGCTTCAGCATGCATGTGTTGATTGGAAAGGTGGAGGGATGTTGCAGAAAGTTAAAAGAGGTAGCTGGTGTTTAATTATTAGAATGCTCTGGAGGGAGAGATGATATCGTATCTTTGATGGAAGGAAACCAAGTGCAGATAAGATGCATACTAGCATACGTGGAGAAATGACAATTTTTGTTGAAAACAGTAAAGATAGAGAAGGGATACTGGATTTGGTTATGATTGTATAGTTTAAGTTCCTTTATAGCTATTTTGTAACTATGGACTCTTGATTTTCATGGGTTTTTATGATATAAAACCCGATTATTTATAAACAAATAAAATTGTGTTGTTAGTATTGTATGAGTAGTGCATCATTAGTGCTAACCTGAAGCTAGTGTCCTGGTCAAGTATGTACCAAGGATAGTCAAGTGGTAGTGGCCTACGAGACCCTGATGATATCCAACCATAGCAGCTCATGCAGTGTATGATCAACATATCTCTGCACCCTGAGCATACCATTGACCAATGGAAGGAAACCACTTGAGCACCCACATATGGATAAGGAGGGTGAAACCTTCAATGTCTCCACTATTTTCACGACCCCTCCAATCTGAAATACAACCTCCTCGTTTGTCGGTACAACCATGATGGGACAATGATGCGCCTTATTATTGACGTATTCATTCCCTCCTTACACGATATTTTCGGTGGAATTATCTGTCCAATTTGCATGATTTTGTGTGAGTTTCGTACTCTTTGGCCCTTGGAGCAGTTTTATGTCGTTTTGCATGTTTTTGATGCATTTCAGGATATATACCATGTTGGAGATCAAGCTGGAGTGAATTTACCAAAATGAGCTGAGATTATTAAAGAGAAAGCATTGGACTTATATTGATTTGGGAAAGGTTCAGATCATCATCAAATTACTAAAGTGGAAGTTTGTTCACATGGGCTAAGCGTTGGTTTGGTTTTAAAAGGATGCCCATCATCATATTATTTGCCCATCATCATAAGCCCATCATCATTAATCAAAGTGGTGGCCAGGAGAAATATATATGGGGATGGGAGACTGAAGCTGAGGGAGGAAATTAGACAAGAACAATAGGAATAGTCGAATAGTACAGAGGATTTGGGAAATCAATTCCCAAATCGATGAGGGGACAGAAAGGGAATTAATTCCCAGGTTAACAGGATGTTACAGAGGGATTAATGATTTGAAGCTCAGCTCGGAGGAATCAACGTCAACCTTGATGAATCGGCGGTTTGCAGCGTTCTTTCTTATTTCTCTCATGAGTAGCTAGGTTTTCTTTTCTTGCTTGGGTTTTGTTGATTTCTTTGAGATTATGAGTTGATACGTTGAATTGGATTGTGGATTAATGATGATTGATGTTCTATTTTATTATCTTGTCGCCCCGTTCTTAGACTTCCCTGTAATTCGAGGTTTTCTGCAGTTTACCTGTTTTAGGGTTTCTGTTCAGTTTAATATTGGATTGTTGGTTGAATGCGAGTTAGGGTGTGTTGCAAATGGTTCTTGGTTGTAGAGTCGACCGACCCACGTTAGAACCTGAAACTGATCGTCATCCATGTCCTGCCAGTTCTGTAGCTGTATTTTCTCATAATTTCTTAGAAGGATACAAACTCAAGCAAGACATTTCCCCCACCGTTGATCCTACTTGTTTATTTGTGTTTTAGTTGTTAGTTAGTTTTTACATTTTCTAAATTAATAAAACCTTCAATCAAAACGATTTCGCTGACTAGCAGACCTAAACTGAGTAAGGTAGCTTGAGTAGACCCGTGGGAATACGACTCTGAGAACTCTAAAGGTTTATTTGGTGTTGAGGCCTAAAAACCTCGTTATCAAATTGGCGCCGTTGCCGGGGACATTACTTGACTTCAGGAAAGGTTTAGGATTACTAGTTCAGTTTTTGCTTTCTTGTTTGTACATATTTGATATTTTAGTTTACTTCATACCTCCATCTTGTTCATATTTCATTTTCTACATCACCCGTTGTGTCGGTTGTTTGTTTGGATTTTTCTACTTTGTTTGCAGGACAAGGTATGGATATTGAAGCAAAACTTGCAGCTCTTCTTGGGGAGTTAGAAAATCATCGTTCTCCATCGGTTCAAGTCTCTCTGCCAGCCTTTGTTGGTTCTTATGATGAGTATAGTGGTGATTACGGTAACTCTGGCAACTGGAGTATGCAGGATCCATGTTATTCAGACTGACAGGATCAGTCTTGCTATTATGAAGAACCTGAATCTTATGGCTCAACACACCAAGTTAGTCCTTCCAGGACTGAGGAGTTGATCAAGATGATTATTACTGGTGCATCTGAGAATGCTTCTCTTAACGCTTCTAATAACGCTTCTCTCAAGAGAATAAGTGAGAACATGGATCTCATCATATCTAAGCTAAAGGAAGAAAATGATTATGCTCTTGGTTCTCAACAAGAAATTAGCGATCATCTTAATCAAGCCTCTCAGCATGACAAACAAACATCAAGTGTTGAGGAGTTATTTAGTAGTTTGACGAAGGTGATTCAGACTAGATTTGACGCATTGAGACCACTACCAATGCAAGATTTGATATGTTGGAGGCGTATGTGCCAAAGAAGAAAGAAGTATTGGAAGATGGGTTGCACAAGCAGAAAAGAGCAATTGAGTACTTGTCTAGCAAGGTGAAAGAGCTTAGTGATGGGTTGTGGGACTTGAAATTCAAGTTGACAGTGAAGACAGTTGAACAGCAGTGCAAGGCACTTCAAGAGGCTGAAGAGGCATATCAGCATATTAAGAAGGAACTTCCTTTTTATCCGAGCTCGGATGACGATGAGTTTTTCAGTGCTTCGATGGGTACGGTCATCACCACTCCTACCCCTCTGATTGAATCTGTGCCCCTTCCTACTGAAGAGATTAAAGTTGTTAGTGCTTCAACTAGTCAAAAAGTGAACTCCATGCTTTCTTCTGATGAGACGGCTATAAATGACTCTGAACCTATTAAGACAACAAAGCAGAAGTGGCTTAGTAGGAGAAAAAGGAAGCGGCGTCCAAGAGCTAATGATGGTTGAGCAAGCAAAGAACAAGGAAGAGTTACCTAAGCTTGACAACCAGATCAAGATTCATGCCTCTCCTATGGGTGTTATTCCATTCACTCATCCACAATGGGGAAGTATTCAAGTTCAATTCCCAGATCACCTCTACTTGAAGTCTGAGATGACATGAACTACAAGGAGCTACTTGGATGGGACGGAGACTGCTAATTCTCCAGGTATCGTCTAGCTCAAAGACATTAAAGAAAGAGCGCTTCATGGGAGGCAGCCATGTCTGGAGTCTGTTTTGATTTTGAGTTAGTTTTCTATGTGCTTTTTGTTCCTTTTGTGTTTGTTCACTGTGTAGGTCGTCATCATATCTCTGCACCTGAGCATACCATTGACCAATGGAAGGAAACCACTTGAGCACCCACATATGGATAAGGAGGGTGAAAACCTTCAATGTCTCCACTATTTTCACGACCCCTCCAATCTGAAATACAACCTCCTCGTTTGTCGGTACAACCATGATGGGACAATGATGCGCCTTATTATTGACGTATTCATTCCCTCCTTACACGATATTTTCGGTGAATTATCTGTCCAATTTGCATGATTTTGTGTGAGTTTCGTACTCTTTGGTCCTTGGAGCAGTTTTATGTCGTTTTGCATGTTTTGATGCATTTCAGGATATATACCATGTTGGAGATCAAGCTGGAGTGAATTTACCAAAATGAGCTGAGATTATTAAAGAGAAAGCATTGGACTTATATTGATTTGGGAAAGGTTCAGATCATCATCAAATTACTAAAGTGGAAGTTTGTTCACATGGGCTAAGCGTTGGTTTGGTTTTAAAAGGATGCCCATCATCATATTATTTGCCCATCATCATAAGCCCATCATCATTAATCAAAGTGGTGGCCAGGAGAAATATATATGGGGATGGGAGACTGAAGCTGAGGGAGGAAATTAGACAAGAACAATAGGAATAGTCGAATAGTACAGAGGATTTGGGAAATCAATTCCCAAATCGATGAGGGGACAGAAAGGGAATTAATTCCCAGGTTAACAGGATGTTACAGAGGGATTAATGATTTGAAGCTCAGCTCGGAGGAATCAACGTCAACCTTGATGAATCGGCGGTTTGCAGCGTTCTTTCTATTTCTCTCATGAGTAGCTAGGTTTTTCTTTTCTTGCTTGGGTTTTGTGATTTCTTTGAGATTATGAGTTGATACGTTGAATTGGATTGTGGATTAATGATGATTGATGTTCTATTTTATTATCTTGTCGCCCCGTTCTTAGACTTCCCTGTAATTCGAGGTTTTCTGCAGTTTACCTGTTTTAGGGTTTCTGTTCAGTTTAATATTGGATTGTTGGTTGAATGCGAGTTAGGGTGTGTTGCAAATGGTTCTTGGTTGTAGAGTCGACCGACCCCACGTTAGAACCTGAAACTGATCGTCATCCATGTCCTGCCAGTTCTGTAGCTGTATTTTCTCATAATTTCTTAGAAGGTACAAACTCAAGCAAGACATTTCCCCACCGTTGATCCTACTTGTTTATTTGTGTTTTAGTTGTTAGTTAGTTTTTACATTTTCTAAATTAATAAAACCTTCAATCAAAACGATTTCGCTGACTAGCAGACCTAAACTGAGTAAGGTAGCTTGAGTAGACCCGTGGGAATACGACTCTGAGAACTCTCAGGTTTATTTGGTGTTGAGGCCTAAAAACCTCGTTATCAAATTGGCGCCGTTGCCGGGGGGACATTACTTGACTTCAGGAAAGGTTTAGGATTACTAGTTCAGTTTTTGCTTTCTTGTTTGTACATATTTGATATTTTAGTTTACTTCATACCTCCATCTTGTTCATATTTCATTTTCTACATCACCCATTGTGTCGGTTGTTTGTTTGGATTTTTCTACTTTGTTTGCAGGACAAGGTATGGATATTGAAGCAAAAAATTGCAGCTCTTCTTGGGGAGTTAGAAAATCATCGTTCTCCATCGGTTCAAGTCTCTCTGCCAGCCTTTGTTGGTTCTTATGATGAGTATAGTAGTGATTACGGTAACTCTGGCAACTGGAGTATGCAGGATCCATGTTATTCAGACCGACAGGATCAGTCTTGCTATTATGAAGAACCTGAATCTTATGGCTCAACACACCAAGTTAGTCCTTCCAGGACTGAGGAGTTGATCAAGATGATTATTACTGGTGCATTTGAGAATGCTTCTCTTAACGCTTCTAATAACGCTTCTCTCAAGAGAATAAGTGAGAACATGGATCTCATCATATCTAAGCTAAAGGAAGAAAATGATTATGCTCTTGGTTCTCAACAAGAAATTAGCGATCATCTTAATCAAGCCTCTCAGCATGACAAACAAACATCAAGTGTTGAGGAGTTATTTAGTAGTTTGACGAAGGTGATTCAGACTAGATTTGACGCATTATAGACCACTACCAATGCAAGATTTGATATGTTGGAGGCGTATGTGCGAAAGAAGAAAGAAGTATTGGAAGATGGGTTTGCACAAGCAGAAAAGAGCAATTGAGTACTTGTCTAGCAAGTGAAAGAGCTTAGTGATGGGTTGTGGGACTTGAAATTCAAGTTGACAGTGAAGACAGTTGAACAGCAGTGCAAGGCACTTCAAGAGGCTGAAGAGGCATATCAGCATATTAAGAAGGAACTTCCTTTTTATCCGAGCTCGGATGACGATGAGTTTTTTCAGTGCTTCAATTGGTACGGTCATCACCACTCCTACCCCTCTGATTGAATCTGTGCCCCTTCCTACTGAAGAGATTAAAGTTGTTAGTGCTTCAAACTAGTCAAAAAGTGAACTCCATGCTTTCTTCTGATGAGACGGCTATAAATGACTCTGAACCTATTAAGACAACAAAGCAGAAGTGGCTTAGTAGGAGAAAAAGGAAGCGGCGTCCAAGAGCTAATGATGGTTGAGCAAGCAAAGAACAAGGAAGAGTTACCTAAGCTTGACAACCAGATCAAGATTCATGCCTCTCCTATGGGTGTTATTCCATTCACTCATCCACAATGGGGAAGTATTCAAGTTCAATTCCAGATCACCTCTACTTGAAGTCTGGAGATGACATGAACTACAAGGAGCTACTTGGATGGGACGGAGACTGCTAATTCTCCAGGTATCGTCTAGCTCAAAGACATTAAAAGAAAGAGCGCTTCATGGGAGGCAGCCCATGTCTGGAGTCTGTTTGATTTTTGAGTTAGTTTTCTATGTGCTTTTTGTTCCTTTTGTGTTTGTTCACTGTGTAGGTCGTCATCATTGGTGCTCACCCTGGCCTCCTCACTCTCCCATTAGCCAATTCCAGGTACACTGTATCTTCCCCATTCCTGTTTTGATCCATTGAGGACAATGCATGCATGTTGTTAACTGAGAACTTGACCACCATCAAGTTCTCCCTCACCCACTGCATCTTCACATTCAACCTCCTTCACCCAATCCTAAAGGGTACTTTTTTTAGAAGGTGACTGCATATATAGGCGATGGTATCTGCACTCACCTCCCTACTCACGGCTCCCTCGACAACCTTAATAACTGTCAGACGTGTCACATCCTCAAACATGATGGTGGTCTCTCCTTGCATCGGGTGAAATGTGTTGGTTTTCGGTCGTCACCTCTCTATCAATGTTGAAATGGTTGAAATGAGGTCCCAATAGGGTATAACACAAGCCAAAGTCAACACATTATACGAAGTCATTGTAGTGTCCATCCCACCTTAGTTTGTTGCTTAACTCTCGGAATTTCAAAGGCTTCACTTTGTTGGGTTGGTACACACAATATCTCCTTGTGTATCTTATCTACCCTACAAGATATGGTACTAATGATAGTTCACCTAATCCTCATGGTAACCCGATGAATGAAAAAAAATACTCTGCATAGGTAAAATACAATAGTAAAGACTAATTAGTGAAACATGTATCTTTATGGAAGTTGTGAATTTCAAACACATGGTGGGGACACTATTGGAGTAGTGCAGTGAGTGCTACGAACAAATGTTATCGTGTTACATAACGAAACAAAACCCAATACTATCAACATTTACTTCTATAACGTAACTCTCATTATCAATTCTTTGTCCTAATTATCTAACCTTAATTATCTATCCTCATCATCTAACCTAATTATCTAACCCAATTTTATCCAAATTATTTCAACCCTGACTGTCTAACCTAAACTCCCTAACTACTAAAAAAATAAGGAAGGAAAAAGGACTTACTGAGAGAGGCAATAGAGATGTGGTTGTAGAGGGAAAAAAAAGGGGGGCATTACAAGAAAATTGTAAATTAGTCATAGTTTATTAGTCATGGTTTATATTAGAGCTGGCAAAATGCTGACCCGGCCCGCATAAACCCGCCCAGCCCGCCCGGGCCCAGCCCGACCCGTGGCCCGATTGACCAAAAAGTCAACAATCCAACCCGCCAGCCCGATGAACCCGCAACACCGATGAACCCGCAACCCGACTAACCCGCGACCCGATTAACCCGTAACCCGACTAACCCGCAACCCGACTAACCCCAACCCGGCTAACCCGTAACCCGACGAACCCGTAACCCGACTAACCCGCAACCCGCCCCGCCCGACCCGAATAACCGATTGTCACACAATTCATAATATTCAGTGCTTCAAATATCAACATTATGTCATTATTGAAGATATAAAAAATTTAATCTACTTCTGACTTCACCAAGTTTATTTCCAAAATAATTAAAATCAAATTATATATAACATTGACAATCATAGTTGTAAATACTTCCATCTACCTGAACGAGCACGACTGCTCTGCACCATATGTCCATATCCATGTTTCTAAGTTCTTTCACCAATTAGCAATACAAGCAACTAATATAGTATGCAACACTACATAATTCGACACCAAACATTCATAATTCATTAGAATAAATCCCAAAAGTCAAGTTTCAAACCTGTTGATATATAGAAACACAATACTGATGACACATTAAAGTTTAAACCATCATCCATACTTCAACCTTCAAACCAAAATTATAAGAAAAGTGTTATAACAAAATATTCATTCTGCATTGTCAACACTCAACAACAATGAATCCTGCAACAACCAGAAACTAGAATGCATCTATGCAAGACTCACGTCTTCTCCATCAGTAACACTTAGCACCATCAGTAACAGTGTTAAAAAAACTTAAGAACGTTGACTATATTTGTCATCTAACATAAAATCAAAACGTTTGGTCTAAAATGTCACAAAAAGAAAGTCGCTAGATTTGATACTTTTTTGAAAGAATTGACTAAATTTATAAATGAGTCCAATGTTAAACCCTCCTAGACCTTAAAAGCTAAAGTATATTCAATTTCATTTCATTTATTTAAAGTATATTTAATTTATAAAAATGAATTATTATTTTTAATATATGAACAACTGCTACAATCCTTAAGAGTTAAGCCTACTCGCGATTAAAAATTTAATATATTTTTAAATTATTTATCACATAAAAAAAATTTACATAAAATTTTGCAAATTGTAAGTTGAGAGTTGAGACTAGTAAGTAATAACCGTGGGCAACCCGAGACCCGCCCGACCCGCGACCGATGAACCCGCGACCCGATGAACCCGCGACCCGACGAACCCGCGACCCGACGAACCCGCGACCGGCGAACCCGCGACCCGGCGAACCCGCGACCCGGCGAACCCGCGACCCGGCGAACCCGCAACCGACGAACCCGCAACCCGACTAACCCGCAACCGACTAACCCGCAACCCGACTAACCCGACCCGTGGCCCGCCCAGCCCGCCCGTTTGACAGCTCTAGTTTATATGGACCGTGGTAGATTTGTCACGGTTTAACGTTATAAATCGTGACTAATTTCGTCACTATTTATATGTACCCGTGACTAATTTATAGTAACCGGTCAAGTAATTGCCACATTGGAAATCCGCAGGGCCGCTGATGAGCCCCCTATGCCCTGGACTCAACCCGAGCCACCCTTGACCCGGAGCCAAACCAAGGCTTTCAAGGAACAGCTCAACGTGTACATGAAGGCATGGAGCAAGGAAGGACATGAGGAGGATGCAGATAGGCTGGCCGATGGAGGATAACCCTCCTAGAAGTCAAAGGGACCTCGCTGAAGCAAGAGCAAAACCGAGACCAAGGAGAAAGGCCACCCCGAGCAATGATGCTGAGACCGGGTGCCGCCACCGGCCCCAGGCTGAGCATAGCATCCATTCCACGCCCCCGAGTCGACTCTGTCGGGCCCTAGGACTGAACTGATGCTCGACAACGTCCCCAAGGCATGCTCTGAAAAAGGCCCGCGACAAAAGACGGAAGGACTGGGCAGAACATCCAGAGGCCCGAAGCAGGGCCAAGTACGGGCGCTGGGCCTAGTCCGGAGCGCTATGACCGACCGATTTGGGCCGAGCCACCAACCGACTCGGGCCTTTTTCGATTTTCCACCGGCCTTGAAAGCCCTAGAGGCCCAGAAAGCTCAGCCACGGTCCCTGAAGGAGTTGGAGAAGTTACCGCGAAGATGCCACCTATTTAGGAAGCTGCTCACCTAATCCAGGCCGGATTCAGAAAACACGTCGGGTGCTGGATTAGGGTTTCTCCAGATTCTGCCGGATTAACCAATTTAGGGGTTTACTTGCTACTCAAAGACTCTTTTATAATTGTTTAATTTTTTTTTCCTTTCTAGTGTCGGATATTTAGGAATAATTCAGTCCTTTTAGTGATCTAATTAGGACTCTTGTTTATTTTAATAGTTTTAAGAGTTAGACTCTAAGGAGGATTCGTAGAGCCTGTTCATGAATCCCTCCCTATAAATAGAGGCCGCCGAACTCCCTTGAAGAACACAACTTGAATTAATAAACCCCCTTTTTCAGAAATTTGTTCTATTTCCTTCAATCATTTGCTCGTTGTTGCATCGCTTAAGGTTCGGCTTATCATCAAGAGCATCCATCTCTTGACGTGGCGCCCTCGACTTGATACTTGTGATTCCTAGCTTCTTTATAGCTAGAGGGTCATAGTCCTGATTCACCCCGGCTCCACAAGTTTCTACACGTTGCTAGGAGATCAGCTTGTGGTGTTCAACTCTCGTCTGCCCACGGTTGCAGCGGTTCACATCAGTTGGTATCAGAGCACGGTTTCAACACTAGGACCAACTCTATCCCAGTTTCCAGGTTCACTCTTGGATCCATATCTTTACTTTCTGTTCATAGAAAATTTGTTTCGAAAAAATCCCATCTATTTCAATTTCTTGTATTAATGTTTTCGTGTAAGGCAAAGAAAGCTGGTGGCCATCAAAAGCCATCAAGAAAATATCAAAAGGCTAATAAACAGAAAAGAAAGCAACGCCACCCTTGCCAAGTTCTTTTTCATTGTAAGAATATATTTAAGAAGAGGGGACAAAAAAAAATATAGCTTTCGTTGCCTATAACCGACACCACAAACCATCCCTACCATTTAGTTGATTTCTTCCGTCAAGAAGTACCTACTAGCTAGAGAGGAAGCCCAAGATTTTAGGTTTTTAGTGCCACACATTTGGTAAGTCGATACTTGGTAGCTTTGAAGAAACTTGCAACTGCTTGAGCTGAATTTACTTGTTCTGACTTCTTTTTGGGTGTCGGCATTAAATTTAAACACGAGAGGGGAAGATCAAGAGAGAGTGAGGTTCATTCGAGAGACTTGAGAGGTTCTATTTTTTGTTTTTGTTGTTCCTTACTAACCATGACAGAAAAGAGGCTGGCTAAGCTAGAAGCCACGGTCGAAAGCGTCTTCCCACATCCTGAGCTAGGTCCAAGCCACAACGGACAGATGAGATAGAGAGGCCGGTACACTCTCGGTTCAGCGCCCGGCCCAGCGCTCAGGGCCTGCACTAGCACCAACCCAGCACCTACGCCAGCACCGGCCCAGCGCCCCACGCCAGCGCCCCCGCGCCAGCGCCAGCACAATGCCCTGTGCCAGCGCCAGCCCAAAGCCCCGCGCTGGCGCTAGCGCCAGCACCCAGCATCAACACCACACCTGCCCAGCATCCGACCAGCCCTACCCCGTCATCCGGCTCCAGCTCCGAATCCAATGAGAGCTCCACCCCCGAGCAACACGTCGACCCGGCCCCAACAAGAGTTATCACTCGGTCCATGGCCCGCGCCCTAGCTCAAGCCCCGACATCACCTAAGCCCGAGCCCCAACCTGCACCCTAGACCATCCCCGACGCGCCACCTGGCCCGACGCGCTGCTCAGCCCCGGTACAAGCTCCCCGTCCAGCCCCAAAGTCGCACGCCCACCGGTTCTCCGCGGTCTCCCGAAGGGTTCTTAGTGCTCAAGTCGTGGAAGAAGGATGTGAGCAACGAGATAATATTTTCCACACTAGGTGCGTGACTAAAAATAAAATATGTAGGATGGTAATTGATGAAGGAAGTTGCACCAACGCGGTAAGCACTGATCTAGTGGAAGGCCTTGGCCTCCCCACCCTCAAACATCCAAAACCCTACAAGCTACATTGGCTTAGCAACTATGGGGAATTAAGGGTGACCCGTCAAGCTCACGTTCCTTTTTGCATAGGGAGGTACACCGATCTCATCCTATGTGATGTGGTACCCATGGAAGCTACCCACATCTTGCTTGGTAGACCTTGGCAGTTCGTTAGTTACTCCAAACATGATGGGGAGAACCAACTGGTACAGCCTTATTCATGGAGACACGAAATACATACTGAAGCCCCTATCACCTACCGAAATTCTTCAAGATCAAATAGATAGGAGACCCATTCGAGAGAAAAAAGAGAGAGAGCTCAAAACTAGAGAGAAGAGAGAACAAACGAGCGAACCCTTGAGTGCAAAACAGAATTACAAGACCCTAAAGGTCCAAGAGCTCAAAAAAGTGAGGCTGAGAGGAGGGAACACATGCTAGCCACCCCTAGTGAGATCAAACAAACCCAAGTTACTAGGAAACCCCTCGTGGTCATCCTCTACAAGGAATGTTTAACCCTAACACTTCGTTGCCTAGTGTTGTTGTCTCACTCTTACATGAATTTAAAGATGTCTTCCCGGAAGAAATTCCAAGTGGACTGCCCCCACTTAGAGGAGTTTGAGCACCAAATAGACTTGGTGCCCGGAGTTGCCTTGCCAAATAAGCCAGCCTACCGCATCAACAATGAGGAAACTAAGGAAATACAAGCTCAAGTAGAAGAGCTGATGGACAAGGGATATGTCAGGGAAAGTATGAGCCCTTGTGTCGTGCCAGTCATCCTAGTCCCTAAGAAAAAAGGGACATGGAGGATGTGTGTTGACTAGCGAGCCATCAACAACATGACAGTTAAGTATCAAAATCCTATTCCTCGATTAGATGATATGCTTGATAGTTACATGGATATACCATCTTCTCTAAAATTGATCTTAAGTCTGGCTACCACCAAATCCAAATGAAGGAAGGTGATGAATGGAAAACGGCTTTCAAAACCAAACTATGTTTGTATGAGTGGATGGTCATGCCCTTTGGATTAATGAATGCCCCTAGTACTTTCATGAGATTAATGAATCAAGTCCTTAGGTCCTACATTGGTAAATTTGTCGTGGTATACTTTGATGACATCCTTATTTACTCCAAGAACCTAGATGATCACCTAGGGCATTAAAAACTATCTTAGAAACCCTAAGGAAATAACTCCTTTATGCTAACATGGCCTAAGTGCACCTTTTGCACAGATCACCTTGTTTTTCTTGGCTTTGTTATTATTTCATCAGGTATAAGGGTTGATGGAGACAAGATAGAATCTATCAAATCCTTGCCCACGCCCCAAAACATCACCTATATTAGGAGCTTTCATGGATTGGCTAGCTTCTACCGAATATTTGTGAGGGATTTCAGCACCATTTCTGTCCCACTCACTGCCGTGATCAAGAAGGATGTACCCTTCCATTGGGGTACACCACAACAAGAGGCCATTGAAGCCTTGAAGAAGAAGCTCACTGAATCCCCACTACTCATGCTACCCGATTTCACTAGACCTTTTCAAATCGATTGTGATGCCTCTAGAGTGGGAATCAGAGCCGTCCTCATGCAAGAAAGAAGTCCCACTTCATACTTCGGTGATAAGTTGAGTGGAGCCACACTAAACTACCCCCTATGACAAGGAACTCTATGCGCTGGTGAGGGCTTTGAAGACTTGGCAGCACTACTTGTGGCCCAAGGAGTTCATCATCCACACGGATCATGAGTCACTCAAGTACCTCAAGGCTCAACATAAGCTCAATAAAAGACACGCGAGGTGGGTAGATTTCATTGAATCCTTCCCCTACATCATTCAATACAAGCAAGGTAAGGAGAATGTAGTAGCTGATGCCCTCTCTCGAAGGTACAACCAATCTCTATCCTTACCTTTAATTTATTGGCTTTGAATACATCAAAGACCTTTATGCCACTGATCTCGATTTTAAGAGAATCTTTGAGGCTTGCCAACAGGGAGGGTTTGGAAAATTCTACAAGCAGGATGGCTACTTGTTTAAAGGACTCAAGCTGTGCTTTCCTAACCATTCATGCAGGACTATTCTAACCCTAGAAGCTCATGGAGGAGGCCCGATAGGACATTTTGGGGTAGTTAAGACCTTGGCCATCCTCAAGGAACACTTCTACTGGCCAAAGATGAGCCATGATGTAGAGAAACTCATAGCCCAATGCTCCAAATGCCAAAGAGCTAAGTCATGACTCAAACCTTATGGCTTATACACCCCTTACCCATTCCTGGACACCCTTGGGTTGATTTATCTATGGATTTTGTCTTAGGACTACCTAGAACTAGAAAAGAAAAGGATTCCATCTTTGTGGTAGTTGATAGGTTCTCTAAGATGGCTCATTTTATTGCTTGCCACAAGACAGACGATGCCTCCCACATTGCTGACTTATTCTTTAAAGAAGTGGTTAGGTTGCATGGAGTCCCCAAGACCATAGTTTCGGATAGGGATTCAAAATTCCTAAGCTACTTTTAGAAAACCTTGTGGTCCAAGGTTGGCACAAAATTAATGTTCTCCACCACTTGCCACCCTCAAACCGATGGCCAAACAGAAGTTGTGAATCGATACTTGTCACAAATGCTTAGGGATATTATACGTAGCAACATTAAGACTTGGGAGGAATGCTTAGCACATATCGAGTTTGCTTACAAAAGGGTTGTGCATTCAGCCACCCAATACTCTCCCTTTGAACTTGTTTACGGATTTAACCCCCTAACCCCTTTGGATCTATCACCTTTGCCTATCCATGAGTTCTTAGATGCAGGTGGCCAAGAGAAAGCTGAATATGTCAAAAAGCTACAAGAGAGGCCAAGGCCAACATCGAGAGAAGGACTGCACAATACACCTGCAATGCTAACCGAGGAAGAAAGGAGAAAATCTTTGAAGTAGGAGACCAAGTGTGGATCCACTTCAGGAATGACAGGTTTACAGAGCAAAGGAAGTCCAAGTTGCTGCCCAGAGGGGATGGACCCTATATAGTTCTTCAGAGAATCAACAACAACGTCTATGTTCTTAATTTACCAAATTCCTATGGGGTTAGTGCTACCTTCAACGTTGCTGATTTAACACCCTACTATGATGATGTCTATGCAGATCGGATTCTAGGTCGAATCCTTCTCAAAAGAGGGGGATGATGAGCCACTTGTGCCCTGGACTCGACACGAGCCACCCTTGACCCGGAGCCAAACCAAGGCTTTCAAGGAACAGCTCAACGTGTACATGAAGGCATGGAGCAAGGAAGGACATGAGGAGGATGCAAATAGGTTGACCAAGGGAGGATAGACCCTCCTAGAAGTCAAGGGGACCTCCTGAAGCAATAGTCGGAACGAGACCAAGGAGAAAGGCCACCAAGAGCAATGATGCTGAAACCGGGCGTCGCCACCGTCCCCGGGCTGAGCATAGCATCCATTCCACGCCCGAGCTGACTCCGTCAGGCCCCAAGACTGAACTGATGCTCGACAACGTCCCCAAGGCATGCTCTGAAGAAGGCTCGAGACAGAAGACGGAAGGCCTGGACAGAACATCCAGAGGCCCGAAGTAGGGCCAAGTATGGGCGCCGGGCCTAGTCCGGAGCGCTACGACGGACCGATTTGGGCCGAGCCACCAACCGGCTCGGGCCTTTTCCGATTTTCCATCGGCCTTAAAAGCCCTAGAGACCTAGAAAGCTCAGCCACCAGTCCCTGAAGGAGTTGGAGAAGTTTCCACGAAGATGCCACCTATTTAGGAAGCTGCCCCACCTATTTAGGAAGCTGCCCACCTAATCCGGGCCGGATTCGGAAAACACGCCGGGCGCCGGATTAGGGTTTCTCCGGATTCTGCCGGATTAACCAATTTAGGGGCTTACTTGCTACTCAAGACTCTTTTATAATTGTTTAAGTTATTTTCTTTTCTAGTGTCGGATATTTAGGAATAATTCATTCCTTTTAGTGATCTAATTAGGACTCTTGTTTATTTTAATAGTTTAAGAGTTAGAGTTTAAGGAGGATTCATAGAGCCTGTTCACGAATCCCTCCCTATAAATAGAGGCCGCTGGCCTCCCTTGAAGAACACAACTTGAATTAATAAACCCCCTTTTTTAGAACTTTGTTCTATTCCCTTCAAGCCTTTGCTCGCTGTTGCATCGCTTAAGGTTCGGCTTATCATCAAGAGCATCCATTTCTTGACATGGCGCCTTGGACTTGATACTTGTGGTTCCTAGATCCTTTTATAGCTAAAGGGTCAAAGTCCTAATCTGCCACGGCTCCATAGGTTTCTACACGTTGCTAGGAGATAAACTTGTGGTGTTCAAGGGTCGTCTGCCCACGGTTGCATCGGTTCTCATCAGCTGCCCAATAGATATCGAAGGCCCTGTTCTCAAATCAAAATGTGGCCAGATTCATTTCATAATTTAATAATTTGTTATATGTATGTTAAATCACAATACTAATTATGTCATAAATTATTGGGAAAATGGTACTTTGACCCCTCTACTTTGCCAAGTTAACAAACAGCGCCTATACTATGAAATGATCAGTTTACCCCCTCCTACTATGTCAACCTAACAAACAACCCCTTCCATCCAAAATTCCGTTAAGTGATGACTCACCAATATGACTCATCCACAATTAATGACAGTACATTGCCACATCATCGACTTTCATCCATATTTGTTAGTGGCTCAACTAAATTAAAATTTTTAAAACAAAATAAAACGTTAATTTTAAATTTATAAATTAAATAATATATATTTCATTTTTTTATGGATTTTTATTTTAATTTTCAATTAAAATTTAATAAAATTTTTTATTAAAAAGTTTAAAGTTATATTTAGAAAAAAAATTATATTTATTAGAAAAAATGTTATTTTATTTTTTAATATTAAAATCCATAAACGAAACATTTAAAAATTTTATGTTTTATATTTTATTTATGAATTAAATTTAAAATTTTTATAATTTTGTTTTTCTCTTTTTAGTTTAGTTGAGATGGATGAAAGTCGATGATGTGGCAATGTACTGTCATTAATTGTGGATGAGTCATATTGGTGAGTCATCACTTAACGGAATTTTGGATGGAAGAGATTGTTTGTTAGGTTGGCATAGTAAAAGGGGGTAAATTGATCATTTCAAAGTATAAGGGGATGTTTGTTAAATTGGCAAAGTAGAGGAGGCAAAATAGCATTTTCCCTAAATTATTTGTCCCCCAATTTAGTCTAACTAATACAACACTAGATCTTAATTTGGACATGCTTCATATATGAATCATCTCACTAGTACATGTGATTTATGATGTTAGAATTGGTGGTGGGATGTTAGAATTGGTGGTGGGCTAACTTGAATGAGTTCAAATTTTATAGTCATAGAGCATAACAAATCTATATAATATTTTCAAAATTGAAATTATGTGTTCAAAATTTTGGATTACTTTACTTTTAAAATTATAGATTTCGACTATCCTAATTTCAAAATGATCATAAAACATATTTTTCCTTGTTTTTTCTCATTTAAATTACTATTTCTTGTAATAAAATCACCAATCTATATTATTTAAAAAATATAGCAAAAATAAATCAGCTAACATTTTAATATAATTGTATCACTTGTATAAGTATTGACAAATTTTTAATAATCTAACTATTTTGGAAAATAAAAAAGGTACTGCTATTAATTTGAGAAAACTATAGGGCAGAATCTAGGAGGTCATTTTCCTGCTTAATATGTAAATTCGCCGTAGTTATGCATTCCGGCGGAATTTGATTTAAGTAGGATTTTGATCAGTAATTCCTTGTTTTCCTGCGAAATAGTTAATGTGGAATTGAAAATTAACCCCATTTGAAATTACTAAGATACCCCTAGTCCCTATCCATTCACCGTGTTCTTCCCTACCATATTTTCGCCGACTGAGTCGGAGGGTGGTGGCAATGATTGGCCGCGGTGGGGGAAAGGAGCGGATCTGGTGGAAAGTGAAGTCGAGAGTCGGAGGAGAGCCAAGATTCGCGAGAGAGATCGGAGGAGTATGGAACGAAGGGTTTACACCCTGAAGTCAATGACGGCGGCGACGCATGAGCTTCAAGGCGGTGGAGGAAAGATGACGGCGGTGGGGGAAAGAGGAGGCAACGGTGGGGGAAAGGAGATGGCGGCGGAGGAATGGCGGCGGTGGGGGAAAGAGGAGGT
Organism: Linum lewisii; assembly: GCA_034768395.1. Lineage (NCBI taxonomy): Eukaryota > Viridiplantae > Streptophyta > Magnoliopsida > Malpighiales > Linaceae > Linum > Linum lewisii. The sequence goes on along the minus strand of CM068300.1, from coordinate 53,532,307 downwards.
GACGGTGGGGGAAGAGGAGGCGATGGTGGGGGAAAAGGGAGTCGGCGGTGGGGGAAAGAGGAGGTGACGATGGGGGGAAGAGGAGATAGTTGTGGGGGAAAGAGGAGGCGGCAGTGGCGGCTTGGTCGGCAGCGAGTCGACGGTGGTGGTTAGGTCGACGGCGGTGGGTAGGTCGCCGGAGTAGGGTGCCGACGGTGATTAGTTGTGAGGAAGAAGGAGAGAGTGTTGAGGAAGATGGATGATGGAGGGCACTATTGTGATTCCGGTGGAAAAATGTTAATTCCTTTGGTTTTAGAATGGAATTAAATTCCTCCACAGATCTGGAATTTTGCAAGGAATTGGAATTAAATTTTGTTGCTAATTAAAAGAGGAAAACAACGAATCGAAACTTTCCGCCGGAATCAATGAATTCCTGCGCTTAATTGCTGGCAGGAAAATGACCTATAGGCCTCCAGCTCTCAATTAGTGGAAAATTATTTGTATTTGGGCCTCCAGCTCTTAATTTGGGATTAATTCCAGATAGTATATTAGTGTAAAAAGTAGATGATGTAGGAATTGGGGCGACTACTTCCCTAATTAGAAAAAATGAGAGGGCCCACTAAAGAAAATCAAATGGGCAAGAGTTTAGTTTGAAATGCGCCTCCAGCTCTCAGTTTTCTACTTTCTTTATTTAGTAAGTGACATACGGTAGAACCTGAGGCCCCATTGAATTTGAGGCCCTGTGATGGTGGACCGACCAGCACATGTCAATGGGCATGCCTGGCAATCCATGTGAAAAAAGATCAGCCAATCCCTTCTATTTCTTCTCTTTCTTCCTTCCTCTGACACAACTTTCTCTTCCTCCCCTCTTTCTTCTCTTTTCTTTGTTTCGAAAACCCATATTTGAAAACATGGGCACTATCTTCGACTTCTTCTTCCCCATCTCCGACTATCATCCCACCATATCAAAACCTAGATCCTCGTTGAAGCTCTGAGATGCTCGCCAACCACTAAACCCACGACCACTGCCAGCAGCACCGTCGCTACCACCAAACCACCACTAACATCATCTCCAACTTCTTCTTCCCCATCTCCTCATTCACAATCTGTCGCGCCAGGCCACTGAAGCTCCTTTCATACTCCCTTCCCCCACCCTTCAGATGACCTAACAATTAAAAATTGGAAATTTGGATTAGTACTAATTGTTAAGATTAGTACTAATTTGGTCATTAACTTTGAAAATTGGACACTTAAAAATGGAGTGATTGATTTGTATTAACAGAAGGAGTTTAATTGGGACCTTTTGTTAACTTTCTAAGTTTATGAATCAGTTTGCATAACGGAAGGAATTGAGTGCTTGGTTTTATAATTCGAGAAAATTACAAATTGAGTCACTGAAAAATTACACTTTAGTCACTAACCTTTGTCACGATTTACTCTGAAATCGTGACCAATATTTGTCACGATTTCTTGGCAAAACCGTGACAAATATTGGTCAAGGCTTTCTGGTAAACCGTGACTAATATTGGTCATGGTTGCCAAACCAAATCGTGATCAATTGTTAGTCACGGTTTACCAGAAAACCGTGACAAATTTTTGCCATTATAGTCACGGATTTTCAAACCGTACTAATATTATTTGTCACGTTTTTACTATGACCATTAGGTCTTCAAACTATGACTAATTAGCTATTTTCTTGTAGTGGGGAGGGTATTATTTTTAGAAGTTCCGCGAGCAATTTGCCTTTATTAGAGAGTTTAGGAAGTCATTGAAGAGGAAAAATCTAGGATAGAAGGTGAATCTATCTAGTGTACAAGGCAAATCTTATTTAGTGTACACAGAAAGACGAAGTAAAGTGAGAGTTCACTTACCAGGACAATATGAGAATATTTTGAATTCTTCAGAAATAGTGCCAAAAGTTGGAAGCTGAGTGTTTAAGAGAATTGAACGAAAATGAGTGGAAGTTGGAGAATGATGTGAAGTAGTTAGAGGTGTGGGAAATCTAATCCAAGGAAGTTGAAAAGGCATATGGGGAAATGAAACGAGGTGAAGAGACGTCTTGGAAGGAGGGAGAAGGTGAGACATCTTGGCAGAGTAGGTTTGTCACTTGCTAGTGGGCAATCATAAAGATTTCGTAATCTTTCCTCGACGTATCGAGCACACTAAGGGGGTATTTTTTTAAAAAATAAAATCTTCGACACAAAATAAACAATGACGTGGAAAGCCTGTCACCTTGCTAATGATAAGTAATAAGCTTGGGAGAAATAGATGAGCCCATTGGGAAATGGACTTGAGTTATGGATAAGTGATTTCATCCATGCGGCTCGACAACTTGGATCGATTGCATAGTACCCAAGCCCGCTTAGTTGGATGTGATTGACTGCCTAGACCAAGAAGTCAGACCCTTCAACCAAATGGCAAAGCCCTACTAGCCAAGATGACTAGGGTTTCTCCTTCTCGGGAGCAGCAACCCACGGTGAGTGATATGAGCCTATCTTCCCCATTCTGCAACTGAGATCACCTAGATCTCATCCACCTTGCCCAAGTCTTAGGCTATAAATACAACACTAGCCTCAATATCATAACTAGGCTGACATTGATAGGGAAATTCCAATAGTATGCTCTCATTCTTCTCTCACTTCTGCCACTTTCTTGTGTCATTTATGAGCTCACTACTACACGTCAACCCTTATTGCGAGGTTAATTAACCTGAGCAATAACCCAATCAGGCGATTTGTTGCCCAAAAGATGTAGACTTGGCTACTCTTCACCCCAAAATAGTTGACCCGAACCTTATTATTCGGCCAGAAGATTTGGGTGGAACACTTCAAATATTTTTATATGCATATAACCGAGGTATCAATATATTGGCATGTAAATCAACTGAACTAGATTATTGATTTGACATAATAGCATAGATGATATCAATTATATATGTTTGCATTTTTCTTTATTTTCCTCCTCAGTCTTTATGGTATAGTGTCTTCAAGTTTTGGTTGTCTCTCTTTGGTTGTTTGTGTTTGTCATTACATAAAAATTTGCATTTGTGAATCATTAATGGTTAAACATACATTTGGCTCATTTGTCTATTATTGACTCTAGTCAACAGTTATGCATGGGCAGGGCCGTCCAATGATTTTGGAGGCCCTGTTCCAAAAGTTATTTTGGGCCCAAATTGTTTTTCAAAAGCTATTTTGGGCCCAAATTGTTTTTTCATTTTTTAATAAATTAAATTTATAAAATGATTACAAAGAATAATAATATCATCTAACACTACTTAAAAAGTTTATATCCTTCTAGCATTGTTCGAAATAAAATTTTGTATGAGATCATCGCTCTTTATATTCTCCAAGAAATTATTCTCAATCGACTTTTAAAATAATTTTTTACGTTTAGAACAACCCGATTCAAATTTTGTAGTTGAAATAAATAAATAGTCAATAAAACACAAATTTGATGAAATCAGTTCAGTGAACGATCAAATTTATATATATAAAAGAAATATACAAAATCATATTATTAACTGCCGAAAGTTTCTTGTAACAAAAAAAAAAAAGAGTTAGAGGCTTGAATAAATTGATTATATGAAATGAAATAAAATACGAAATCACAAAATATAAAAGTAATCTTAACCTGAATTGGGGCCAGATAATTGCAGTTGTTTGTGGTTGGGACAAGAATGAGGTGGTAAGTAGAGCAAAGTTGCTTCTTTGGCGCATCTTGATTTGTCAAATTTGGATAGAAAGATGTCGTGTTTGAAGGTCCAAAGAAGGATGAGAGCACTCTTATAGAGGATATAAAAAGGGAGCTTAAAATGTTTGCTATAGGACACAAATATAGAGATAGCATAGAAAGTTTAATTTAGTCTCCTTGTAAGTAGTATAGTCTTATTTACTTGTACGGTTATTCCTTGCTTTTAATGAATATAATCCGCTCAATTCATTAAAAAAAAAAAAAATCTTCCTTGCCAACTGCCAAGCGTTGGCAAGTGTGAATTTTAGAATAATACAAATAGGATTTAATCTTTAAGTCTTTAGTCATCGGGCTCTTCGATGTGGATCATGTGACTTGTGTGAGAATAAAATTTGTTCTATGGGTTTCATAACCCTGTTGAGTTGCCATAATTTGAGGCCTTGTGTTGGGGTCAGGCCATCATAGGCTATTGTCTGGGCCTATGTATGGGTATCTATTACCTTAGACCCTCTTAAATGACATTATTCAACGTCGAAAATTTCCAACAACAACATCGGTATGTGGAAAGTTAACAAAATCACTACAATTGACAAATAAGTGATGGGATATTGGAGGTATCTCCATTTTTTTAACTCTCAAGATATTTATGTTGTGCGACACTTTTCGATATGCATATTCATCCCATCTAGATGTATTTGACTCTCTTATGCTAGAACTGCTTTCTTTTTAAGATGTTTGTTTATTGTATTTTAGTTTGGTGTTACATAAGTTGATATAGAAGGGGACTTAGAGCTTGCCCTCAATCATCTTCAAGTAGCAAAGGTGATGTGTATTCCTGGTGAAGGGCATTTACCAAGAATATTCTTAACATGGAGACTAATGCCATCTCTTGACGCTTTTATATGCGTTGGCCGTACAGGTAATACGGTAGCCCATTTTGCGGCACTATAGCCCTAATTAATCTCCAAAGGATCATGAAAATAGACTTGGCATCCTGGAGTGAGATTTGATTTTTTTTTCTTGCATGTGATTTAGATCTATATGTGTTCCAGCCTTGTCGCCTGGCCCAATAATGGAGGCCCAAGCTTGTTGGTCCTCTGGGAGTGTTGTACCTCGTAAGTAGCGTGGGGGTAGTCAGTTCAAGGAAAAGGGGAGGCGATCAGTTTAAGGAATGGGAGAGGGAGGTGAGTAACGTACCGCGGAGCGTTTGTCCGCTGGGTAAAAGTGTTGTCCCCCGGTTAATAGGGTGTACGGGGGTTTTATAGTACCCCTGCCTTGGTTGTCAAGGCTGAATCTTAGCCACTCGTTTGTGGCTCCCGTGGGATGTTGACACGTGTCCGCTCTGCCTTGGAAACCTAAGTGTCGCCGAGTAACCCCAGGAGGCCGCGAGCTGGGCCATCGCTTTGGGCCTTACTCCACCTCCTGGGCCTGCCTGTTCGGCCCATCTGATTTACCGCCTGAGTCCGGGCCCCTGCCCTAACCGCTGTGTTCGGGCTACCATGTGGGTTGCCTCGTGGGCCGTCATGTGAGCCTTTGGACTTCGTCGGGCTAGGCCCATCAATTGCCCCCAAGCCCTTAGCCAAGCTTTGCTTGGCTGAGGGTTTACCTATGACTCGGATCGCTCGTCTCGTGATCGCCGTAAGAGGACCCATCAATTGCCCCCGAGCCCTTAATGCGAGTTTTGCTTGGTGAGGGCTTACTCATGACTCGGATCGCTTGTGTTGTGTCGCTTTATCGCATTGCTGTCCTATCGCCTTGTTGCTTTGTCATTTTGTCGCTTTGGTGTCTTGATTCTTATCGCTTTGGTGTCTTGGTTCTTATCGCCTTGGTGTCTTGGTTCTTATCGCCTTGTCTCTTTTGTCGCTGCTTTCTATCGCGCCCTTCTTTCCAGTTTTTCACGCACCTCTCTACCGCTCAGGGCATCATGGTCTTTTACTCCCTACCTTGCTGGAGAAGCTGGGGAAATCGGGGTATTTTAGTAATTGCCCAGAAAGCCATCATTACCTTATCCCTTCAGACGTCATCTCAGCCGCGCGTGCCCCCAATCAAACGTCGCGACGGCTCACCTTCCCGCCAACATGCCTTTTTAACCGCGTGTGTGACTCACTCATTCACCGCGACGGTTCCATTCCCGCTCATTGCACTCCTATATAAACCCCCTTCTTACCGTCTTCCTCCTTTTTTTACTCCTTCTCTGACACCTTGACTCCCCATTTTTACAGTCTTCTTGCCTCCACTGCTTCCTTACTCCTTCCGGCGAGTCCTCCACTATCTTCTCCTTCCCCGTTGATCGGAAAACGTTCGTTTCTCCTTCTTCCGATCACCCGAAAACGTTTATCTCTTCTGCCATTTTTCAGATGTCTGGAGCCCCCGACGCCCACCTGGTACGTGACTCTTCCCCTCTTTCTCACTCCCATTGCCGTCCTGCCGTGTGTTTCCTTCTCTTTTCTGCTTCTTGTTGTTTTTTTTTTCTTTGAACCATGGATTCCGCCTCCGATAGCCAGAACCAAAGTCATTCCTATTCCGCTGGTACCGATTCTTCACCCTCTCCTTCATCTTCCTCTTCGTCCTCTCCTTCTTCTTCCAGTCATTCCCCTGAACGGGCACCCTTAAACCCTCCATCTACAGCCAAAACCTCGTCTGCCCAAATTTCCGACGTAGCAGAGGAGAATTTTGATGAATCTCCTGCCCTGCCTTTTTGGGGTCCCCACCAAAAAGGATTCGAGCGGGCCCGTCATGGGGTTGAGATTGATCCTGAGGTGACTAGAGTCACCGGCTCCTACTCCATTGGCAACTGGTGATCTATGTGGGGAAGAGCTACCTGTGACGAGGCGCACGGTCATCGGCCCGGGCTACTTTCCTTCAGGGTAGGTGGAGAAGATCGCCCGCGTTCTTCCGTTCGCCATGCTGCCGTCTACCTGGGAATTCGCCGTGGCCTCTCGGCTTTCCACTATTGGCAATTGCCCGCCAGGGAGGCACGGCGTCTGGACCGAGGCCTTCACCAATGGCCTTCGCCTTCCGCCATCCTCGTTCACGGTCGCCCTGCTTGAGTGCTTTGGCGCTTCTCTTGGCGCCTTTAGCGTCGGGTGTTGGGCTACAGCCTCTGCCTTTGAATGCAGCTGTGCGACCAAGAAGATCGCCCCCACTCTTCGGTTGTTTCAATTAATTCATTATGCCAAGCACACCTCTAATGGCATCAGTTTCGTTCGCCGAGCTGATCTTACACAAAAGGGCACTTACTCATCACCGAAACCTCGCCCTACATGGTACCATTCGTTTTTCTACTTCCGCCCCAGCGACACGGATCGCCATTGGGCTTCGCTGCTCCCTTCATCCTGGTCTTCTGGTGACGTGAGTTCTTTCAACGCCGAGCTTGATCCTTCTCCTGATGAGATACTCCTTCGTCGCCAGATCCTTCTTGATTGCCATCATCTATCGACCACTTCTGGCCTGCGGACTGCCCAGGCGGGAATACGAGGAGGTATACTTTATGTCTTAGGCGGTGCTGATTGTTTTCCTCCCTTCCTAGCTGTCGCCGTTCATCTTGCGTGACGTTATAACCTTTATATTGTCGCCTTTTTGTGCTTTCTTTCCTTTCCCCCTTTTTTTATACTAATCTTTGGATGTACCTTTCCTAGGTGCCGTAAGCCTCGCTGGGTGCCTCCTTAGTACCACCGCGCGTGGTCCTGTCGCGAGACTCGTCCCAGCCGCTCTGAGGCCGCCCCCATCACCCTGCTTCTGCCCAACCCTTCGCCCGGGAGAATCTAAGGGGAAGAGGAAGGCGGTTGAGACGGATGAAAGCCTCCTTTCTTCAAAGAGGAAGAAGAAAGCTGGGGTTTCCAAGCGAGGAGAAAGGCAGGTGAGGGCTCCAGCAATCCACCGCCGCCGCCTCCACCAGTGATAGAGGTGGAGGATGCCGATGCTGAGACTGAAACTCCCCTCCGCCGCCCTCGTCGCCAATCGCCTCTGGCGCATGACAATCGTCTGCGAGGGAGCCCTTAGAGCATCCTGCCGACGGGAACGTCATCTCATATGACGACTCCTACCTTCCTGACGAACCTATTCCCCTTCCCCGGGATCCGGAGCATCCCGAGTCTACGCCAGCTCCGGAGCTTGATCTTCGTCCCACCGAGCTGCTCGCGACCACTCTCGCCCGCCTCCTGTTCAACACCGACCGTGCCCGCCGGGCCAGCTGGACAGAGCGAGCTAACACCCTCTTTGATCGCCCTGCTCCTGCTGGTCGCGAAGGTGAGGGTCCCTTTCGCCTTCCCTACTTCGCCGTCGTTCATCCGGTGGCATCCACATATCACCCGGATGGCGAGTGACATCACGGAGGAGTTCTCTCGAGGTGTCTACGAGGGGGTGACCGCTCCTGGTGAGGGCTCGGAGATTACGGACCTGCATGGGGCGACTTCCTGCCGCCTCCTTCAGGTATTTATGGAATGCGAAGTCAATTTGCTCTGTCCTGCTTCCTTAGCTCTGCTCGCTGCTTCTTACCCCCTTCATTTGTTTTGTTGCCTAGGCCGTGGCCGAGCTCGGCGATCTTTCCTTTGCATGTAAACACATGCAGGAGGAGAATCGGAGGCTGAAGGAGGATGTTGAGAATCTGCGCTCTTTGCGCATGGATCTCACCGTTATCATTAACGAGGAGAAGGTATTTACTCGTCTGCCTCTTCTTTCTCCCCTTTTATATATACTTTTTCCCGACTTGCCACCTTACGATCCTTGCTAAACCCGCACGTTGCTGTTTGTTCGTTTGTCTTTTTATCCTAGCGACGGGCAGATGCAGCGACCTCTGCTGCTGAGTCTCTGAAGGAAAGCCTGGCTGAGGCGACCGGGCGGATTTCCCAGATGGAGGGCGTCCAGGAGGACTTGCAATCTGCTAATAAGCACATTGTCGCCCTTGAAGCCGAATTGGATGAGGTTCGTGTCAAGGTTGCTCAGGTGGAGGAGATAGCGCCGAAAGGGACAGAGCTAAGGAGCTGCTGAATGACTCTCTGGCGGCTGAGTCGGCGGCTGAGTCGGCGGCGGATCGTGATCTTGCTGCTGCCAAGGCTCAGTACGATGAGACTGTGGCTTATTACACTCATGCTCTCGGCGAGAGTATGCGCGTAGTAATGCGCAGCTGTCGTAATGAGTTCTACGTGCTGTTTCCCAACAAGGGCTGGCCAGGGCGAAAAAATGGTTCGAGCCGTTCTTCGAGGTCTCAATCGCTATAACTTTGGGGTTCCCGACCTTCCCGATGCCAAGGAGGAGGCCTATTTTCGAGATGTTGCTCGCTTGGAGCGGGAGTAGTGGTGGCAGATGCCGAATATGTGGCGGCCACTCGCCTCAGCCGTGGCCTGCCTGCTCTGAATCTTGATGGATCAGAGGTTCAGCCGCCATCATCTGATCAAGCCCCCTCGACCAGCGGCAAGGACTTCAATTCCGCCGCTGACTCTTCCAAAGCTGGCCAGAAGGGCTCCGGTGCCAAAGACCCATGATCCCGCTGTCAACCTGCTGTCAACCTGTTGTTGTTGTTTTTTTTTTTTTTGTAAAAACTGCCTTACTAAACTCTTCCTCGTGAATTTTCAATCTTTGGCTTTTTTTGTCTTATTACACCTTTCTTAATCACTTTGCTTCTTTTCATCATTAACTAGATGTTATACCGATATGTTAATGCCCTTTAGGTCTTACAATAGCGATCCCAATGCCCTTAGGTCTTACATGATAAATTTGATGCCCTTAGGTCTTACACAGCGATTTGTTAATGCCCTTAGGTCTTACATAGCGATCCAATGCCCTTAGGTCTTACATGATAAATTTGATGCCCTTAGGTCTTACACAGCGATTTGTTAATGCCCTTAGGTCTTACATAGCGATCCCAATGCCCTTAGGTCTTACATGATAAATTTGATGCCCTTAGGTCTTACACAGCGATTTGTTAATGCCTTAGGTCTTACATAGCGATCCCAATGCCCTTAGGTCTTACATGATAAATTTGATGCCCTTAGGTCTTACACAGCGATTTGTTAATGCCCTTAGGTCTTACATAGCGATCCCAATGCGCCTTAGGTCTTACATGATAAATTTGATGCCCTTAGGTCTTACACAGCGATTTGTTAATGCCCTTAGGTCTTACATAGCGATCCCAATGCCCTTAGGTCTTACATGATAAATTTGATGGCGCGAAGACATATATTAGATTCAATCATTAGGGCCCTTAGTTGCCTTAAGAACTAGCCTTGGTTACAAGTGTCTTTTTAATCATAATATCGCCTGAGATGCATGGAGTTCCAAGTTTTGGGGATCTTTGCTCC